>WBZZ01006341.1:10000-45000 GCA_019918135.1 Paulinella micropora
AAATTTAAATTTTTGTCACAAAAATGAAAAACTGTCACAAAAATGAAAATCTGACACAAAAACTGATTTTTTTTTTTTTTTTTTTTTTTTGTCTTGAATGTCAACACTGCGGCAATACCGCAACTGAAGGTTGTGTGTGACGTGTGGGTTTCACGCCGGGGTAATCAGGGGAAAAGGCAATCAGCCATATGTAGTTAGCTGCCCATCAAAAGTCTAATAAATGACCGCGAAGTTTTCACTTAATTTCAATGTACGATTTATTTATTTAAGTGATTACTTTGAATATTACATAAAAGAAAACAAATTTAGGTATGGAGGCTGGTTCCTGCGTAGTAAGCATTCTTGCATCTAACCAGCAACTTTTTACCTTGTCCCGGTCTGAATTTTTTTGGCAAAAGGGGGTTGTCAGCGTGCTTAACGCTATTGTCTTTTTTTAACCAGACACTGTTGAGAGGGTTGCATCTTCGTTCTTTGGTAATTTATTAGCTTCCTTGCTGTTTTCTCATTTTGTTTCAAACTGCTTTGTATATGTAGATGTTGGAACTATAATCTTAATTAATAGTTTAGGACCGGCCGTATCAGAGTAACGGTGTCGTTAGAGAAATTACTTACGATCCGGCCAGTCAAGTTACGCGGCGCGTCCTGTTCGCGCCTTTTCTTATTAAAGCTGTAATACTGCTTGAAGCGTAGCGTTGCTATCGTAGGTCATTATATTAATAATAGTGGTCTAACCGGTTATCGAGCCTTGATTAGCGAACTCTGCGTTACCAGCACAAAGTCTGAAAGGAGAGGCATTAGGCCTCCTTCAGATAAGTGCAAGGGTCGACGTGCAGTAGGCAGTCACTTACTGTCGACAACATTTTGCGGGCTGGCTGAAGGCACCCACCTCAAACATGTCTTGTGGCTAGACGGAATAGCACAGACACACCAAACTGCTTCTTCCCCTATAATAATTTCCCCATTTCTACTCAACCGTAGGAATTTATTGATAGTTGAGTTTAACTCCTGTCTTCCGCACTTTGGTCCAACAACATGGCTTACCCCATGTTCGGGACATCGTTAAGCAAAGGGTTTAAAGTGGACCCACCACCATTCAATAGCAAGGACCCGGACTGGGGTAATTGGGAGTACGGGTTCCTAGCTACTATGGCGATATATGATCCACTGGGGATAGGCGAACTCCCACCCCATAAGACACACCCTTTGTATCTGCAGGCTAAAAAGACAAATATCTTCGAGTCCCCTGACACCCCTCTTAATGAACCCTTTCAATCACCAGGAGAAGAAGAGGACGACGCACAAGAGCAGGGAAAGAAGAAAAAGTCTAGCATTATTAAGAGAGAAAGAAGTAGCTTATCTTCCAGCACCTCGTCAGATGTGAAAACAGAACAGAAAGATAGCTCTGCGTCTAGCTCTTCTTCTATCTCACCTCAACCCGTCATATCATCTGCTCCTGCACCTCGCGAACAAAAAGGACAACCGGGAATTCCCGTTCTGACTACTGAGTCCAGACCTTATCCTATTTTCGCATTCTTGTCTACAGAGAGATATTACGAACAGTTAGAAGAGAGAAGAAAATTAAAACACAACCGCTTCATTTTTGCTCTTTTAATTCAGTCCTGTAGCAAGGACAAGGAGCTATGGCACTGATTAGAACGGCTGGTACTGACGGAGTTGAGTGCTTCATGACTGCCTCTTGGTCTGTCAGATTAGATTGGAAGACAGTGAGCCAAGGTCTCACGTCTTGAATCTTCTTGGGGTAGGAATAGTCAAGGAAATCTTGACGTTCCTTCCACTTGACCAGATCAAGTCCCCCATATCGCTTCCGGAGTGCCATAAAGGTACCCTACACTGAACTTGTCAAAATAGAAATGGTCATGAAGAAGCTTGAACATCTGACTGAGTTTGACAGTTATAGGAATAAGGTCACAAGCTTCCTACCGGAAGAACGACCTGGATGGGAGTCGTTTGTTAAAGTAATAGAGCAGATAGCACAGACGGAGGAATCTAAGTCTAAGATGAAAAAGCTCTATGCCTCTGGAGGTGGTTTTCGTACTTCCTCATCGAAAACTCACTCTGGGTCCGGCACTCGAAGCGACCCTATAACCGTCAATCTCATGGGGAACCAGACAGGAAAGGTATCTCTGCGTGAGGGATGCTTTAATTGTCATGGGGACCAGCAGATCAGGATTTGCATCGTCCCTTGTAACCTTCCTGAATGCCCACGAGATGGGCATGTCCCAGTCAACTGCCCCGTTAGAAAGAAGGCAGCCAGAATAGTTAACTTAGCTAAAGGAGTAGGAGAGCTGAGTCTAACTAAAACGAATAAGACTAAGGAGAGCAGTAAAGGGACGAGAAAGATGAGACGACAGAAGAAGGACGAAGGGAAGGAGAAAAGGAAGCTGAAAGCGTCTGATTTCATCAAGAAAAGCACAGCCAAAACAAAGACAATTAGTCTGAATGCAGAAGGTTCTGACTCCTCTGCTTCTGGTAGTTCAGAAGAAGAAGGAGAGGAGTCCGAAGCTCATGATTCAGACGAAAAGTCTGCTACTCTTGATGAAGAAGAAGGAGAGGAGGGGGTAGGAGAAATAGGGTACATCAACCATGTGTTATCCATAAGCATGATGGAGAAAGAGGAAACTGACGAAGAAGAACCAAAGCCATCATTTGATTCAGACGAAAAGTCTGCTACTCTTGATGAAGAAGAAGGAGAGGAGGGGGTAGGAGAAATAGGGTACATCAACCATGTGTTATCCATAAGCATGATGGAGAAAGAGGAAACTGACGAAGAAGAATCAAAGCCATCATTTGATAGTGACCACAGACATCGCCACCTCACGCATCGGAATTGAAGGACAGAAAGAGGGAGTCTGAGCAATACATACGCACATGACGTGCATGCTCAATGATTCATTCTGTCTCTCAATCACCCTTTATTGCCCTCCTGAAAGACAATCGTTTCGTTACCTCCCTTGGCATGGTGGGCGACCCAACACCTCTTGGGGTAATATACTCTATGGAGGATGGGTGGGGGCTTCGTAGTGTCAAGAGGGGTTACAGAAAAGTTTTGATGAAATCCCGGGATTCTACCTTAATCCACTTGCGTGAGGAGGAAGGCCCACTTCTAAATCTATGGGCGCAACCCATTAGGGGGAGCATGATTATCGTGTCAAACACGAAGCAATGCGAAGGGTTCAATAAGAACAATGCTCGGTGCGCATGGAGGGTAGGGGCAGTTCGGGCTCAAAAAGCAGGCAGTCAGTGTGCACAAAGGATGGAAAAGCATGGATGCGATTTCTGTTCCCACCATACCAGTAATGAACGGACTAGGAGTGAATCACTGGCAGTGGTTAGGGCACAACTGAACATGGGGGGTGTACCGTAAAACGGTACACTTATGATTTGATGTTAGCCCCTATGGATTGGGTAACGCGGCAGTGAATTAGAGTAGACCAGAACTCCCCTTCTATTCAGTCTGATCCTCCCACGTCATCGCCCCCACACATGTCACCGCACAGACCTGTCTCCTCTCACAGCTCTAGTGCTACTCTGCCTTCTCTCACAGGACATATGCTCCCTACTTCAAAAACGCTGAGGTTGCAGTAGGGTGAAACACTCAAAAGAGAGAGAGAGAGAGGTGAGGGAGAGACGATGACTGATGAAGATGACGACGAAACCGATTCCTATGCCTCTCCCCGAAAGCATTCTTCTTCCCCTGAACCATCAGTACAACGCTTGAACTCTAAGGAGATGAGTAAGAGCGCTGAGGAAGGAGCAGGGGGAGAAGTAGAAAGAGAAGTCAAGGAAGTACGCTCGCACCGTATCACACATTCCCCATCATCACGCCTTGCAACTAGCGAGTTGAACGAGGGGATAGATAGAGAATTAGAGAGAGATAGGATTAGGTCCTGGAGAGATCCCACGATTGCATGGCGATGGGAAGAAGGGAAGATGATGATAGTCAGGGGGAATGGGAGATACCACCTCTCGGAGAGATACAGAGGTTAATCGGAGCGCTAGCAGAGGGTGCTAGGGAGCTAGAGGTGAGAGATTCTCTCATTACCGGGAAGGACGGGGAAGTCAACGAACTTTATGAAGAACTTTATATGGATATCCAAAGTTTCATCATCTCGATGGCTCACAAATGGAATAACCCCTTTGCAAGAGGACTCATTGCGGGATTCCCACATCTTCGGACTCAATTATCGAAATACCAGGAATATCTGCAACGCATAGGGGTAGAAGGAGAGAACGTCCGAGACATTCCACCATCGAGACCCAGCACATCTTCAAACAACTCACCTCCATCTTCCGAAAAAGAATGTGTCGTAATGATGCATGAAAGAGAAGAAGATGAGAAGGAGGCACCTGAAAGGAGTATGGCGGGGATGGTTTGGGTAGATGATAGTGGGGCTAGCGAGTCTCAATCGCCCCATAAGGACGTGTTTGTCAGAATGAAACACAATCCCCAAAGATTCAAAATCGCAAAAGGTAGCATCAAAACTGAGTACAAATGAAAGGTTTTGATGGAGCTATCAGGGTCAAACGGAGAACCAATCCAGGTGTATGACTCACACACAACTTACAATCCTCACCTCAGTTACGGGCTTGTAGCTACATCAGCCTGGCTGAAACGAGGGCTAGCGGTAGTTCATCAGAACAATCAGGTGGTTGTCGTGAAATCTCCGATTCACATCAAAGAAGAACAAATTGTCGCAAGGGGAAGATCTCTCCCCAACAATTTGTTTGTATTTGACCCACCAGGAATGGCCCCCCTTGACCCAAACAAGAGATACGAGCCGTTGGAGAAGCAGAACGTGAAAGTAGGCGGTGATGACACATCACCGTCTACTGTCTCATTCTGACTTCCTCCCCGCCACTCTGCCCAATCAACAACCCTTCCTGTTTATCTTGATGTTTACTGTGATGATGTCCCATGTGTGTGTGGTTGGCGATGTCAAGAAAGCAAATCATATGTTCCGTTTTCCCACAAAGCAAACACAGAGAAGGGGGAGCGTTGTTCACAAAGTTTGATTTGTTGTTTGTCTCGTTATACATGCACACATACTTCTCGAACTCATGAACACGATGTTGATTGTCACATGACAAAAGCACTTAATCCAGTTGTCAGACCTACTCATAGTGAGCATATCCACGCAACAGTTTTCCATCGCATGTGTAAACATAGAGGGGTTAAAGCGATGGAAAGAATGTCTGACATTACATGGGCGTAAAGATAGTACTAAAGGAGCAGGATGGCGGGAGAGGATTATGAAGTGTGAGTACTGCTTAAGGAATAAGATTAAGAATGCACCACACTTTCACCAGAACCATCATGTCGTAGAACGCCATCCCGGGGTTCATATTTCTATGGACACTCAGGGATGGTGGAATACTACATCATGGGATGGTAAACGGTACAAATTCACGGTCAAGTGTCTCGGTTCTAATTTCGAGCTCGACTATTATCTGCGGCATAAGAATGAATTCTTTCCGTGTTTCCTTAAAGCCGTCACGTACTTTGAAAGGCACACAAACAGGAAAGTCAAATTTATTACTTGTGACCAAGAATATGGTCGTTACGCATCCTTTCAGGAGTGGATTGACACAAACCAACCTATTTTAATTGAGGCTCCCACAGCCAAGAAAGAGGCAGTCTCGAAGATAGAGAGGTCGCATCAAACCAATGGGGTTTCCGCGCGAGCCATGCTTAGTGATGCGGACCTCCCTCCGTCTTTCTGGACGGAAATGGAGAAAAATGCCACGTACATCAACAATCTGCTCCCGATTGCAAAAGGGCCCTTTAAGGGCAAGTTCCCCCTACGAGGTTATTCACCGCCGGAAACCTTATCTACATCACCTTCGCCCCACGGGTTGCGCTGCCGTGATGAAGGTAAAGGCCTGACCAGATAAAGGCGAGAGGGGAAAAAAAGTCATCGTCTTAGGATACGAACGTAATACCGGGTATTATCGGGTTTATGATCCAATTGCACGGGTAATACACGGTAATGTCCGGAATGTTATGTTCGATGTCTGAAAACTGGGAAAACGAGAGGCATCCAAAGGCCTCGAGGGAACAGCAGACGGGGATAAGTTTTCGGTCAAGTGGGAATTGGCCACCCCCTGCTGTTCCACCCATGTCCGAGAAGAAAGACAGCTTTAGAGTGTCAGAAACTACATAGAGCGAAGATACTCAAAAAGCCCTTTGGGCCACTGCACCTTTAGCACCCCGGGTAGAACTGAATAGCGAAAATGACTCGGAAATCTCTGGGAACGACAATGATGGAGAAAACGTCGCTCCCCCGCGTCATGATTTCAGTAACCTTCCCCCGCTTATCCCTCCTACACCCTCGTCTAAGAGTGTAGGGAGTATAGGTCACGGGGGGAGTGCTAAGGTAGTGGGGAAAAGGGGCAGTAAACCCAAACTTAAACTCGTATTGTCCAGGAAGGTCATTCAGATTCCAACGGGAATTCGGTGAAGAGTGGGCTAAAACCACTTATGGGGATAAATGGGATACTACCATGCGAAAGGGAGTTACCCTAGAACCGTCTGCCCCCGTAGTCAGGAGAAGCAAACGATTCCCTGCCCATAACGTTAAGTTTGACGACTGAGTGACGGAGAAAATAATAGACTCTGAGATATTGAAGTATGAGGTTTCAGGGGGAGTAGCGATACCCCAGCCCTTGTATTAGATTCTCAGCAGGCTACTATGAAGCCGGCACGCCCAGACCCCAATGTTACGAGCGAGTTCGGTCATGCCGAGGCCCGGGGAGAGAGCTAAGATCGCTGCTGAAAAAGACAAGCATCCCTCGGGTTGGAGATCCCACGAACAAGGAAACATTTCCTCTGAGAACATCATCCCCGGAAAAACCAGAAGCAAACATATCTCAGTCTGCGCTAAAGAAGAGAGAATAGATTATTGCCTGGTAACGGAGCAAGTCCCGGAATTCTCCGTAGTGCAAAAACCGAAGGATAGAAGGCAGGCGAGAGAGACAGAAGTCAAGCAGCAAGAGGAGCTCAAAGCCTTTGAGTGGAAGAAAGAGAGCGAAGCGATAAGATCGGGTACACAGCCAAACGATACCCCTCCCATACCCGGGTATGATACCCTGGGGTATGATACCCCCATCTTGCCCCACCCCCCCCCCCCCCCAACCACCCCCGCCATTCATTCCCCCCCCCCCCCATACCCCTGGAGTATGAAACCCCCCCACCCCCCCTCCCCCCGAGGGGCATGGGGGGTGGGATGAATGGCGGGGGTAGTTGGGGGAGGGGGGGGGGGGAAGATGGGGGTATGGGGCCTTGGGGTATGATACCCGGGTATGGAAGGGGTATCGTTTGGCTGTGGTACTCCTATCATCCCTCTGAAATGGATAGACACGGTCAAACAGCAAGGTACGACCGATGAATACCATATGCATAAAGCTAGGATCACTTTGAGAGGAGACCTCCTGAAAGCGGGGTTGCAGTACGACCCTAAACGTACATATTCCCCCACCGCACATCATCGCACTATCCTCCTCCTCATTGCCTATGCTGCCTGCTTTGGAATTGATCTTTGGCTCATTGACTTTACCACAGCTTATTTGCATGCTAAGATGCCATACGATATCTATGTCAAACCACCTCCGGATTTCGAAAGGGAAGGTTACCTAATATATGGCTCCGCAAGAAAGCCCTTTACGGACACCCGGAGGCTGGAAGACTATGGTATGATCTGATGTCAAAGGAAATGGTAGAGAAGCAGGCTTTTATCACGTTCTCATTAGACAGAGCTTCTTTGATTAAGCATGGAAGCAATCCCCTAACTACCCAACTCCTTTCCTTCCACGTTGACGATGGGCAACATGCGGCAACATAAGCTAGCCATGTAGGATTGGTAGATAGCTTAAAGAAGCACGGGTTCAGATGTAAGAACTTAGGGAAGGCAACGGAATTTAAGAACATGCAGATAGTACAGTCTGAGAAAGGGATTTTACTGCACCAACGGAAGTATGAGCTTCTCATCTATGAAAGAGGTGCCTGCCAAAACCCCTTTTACTTCTGAAAACCCCGCACCCCTGAAAGTTGGTCACCGTCTCTTCAAGTACGACCTTAGGTGTCTCATCGGCATGCTCATATTCTTAGCTGTTCATACCCGCCCTCTGCTCATATGCCCCCTAAGCATAGCTGCCAACACCAAGTACCATCCCCTGACATATCGTACGCCATGGTCCATAGGATGTTTTTGTGGTTGTTGACCCCTAGAGCCCTGTTTTTCAAACGGGGTGATGAACGGTTAGTCAAGATGCTATCCGAAGGGTTTCGCATCCCTAGGCTCCCCAAATCATGGAAACCAGCTAGCGGTCCAACTGCCGCAGAAAAGGCATTAGGCCTTTACGCGTGCAAGTCTATGGACATCAACGATTTCTGTGTCCCCGTGATAGCTAGTATAAAAAGCTAGTCAATGAACACCGGGGTCCCACTCGTCAGGTACGTTGACTCAGACTTCGCCGGGGAGAAAGTCACGCGCAAGTCTCGTTCCGGATACATCTTTCTTTTCAATGGATCACCCATTGCCTGCTTCTCCAAACTTCAGACCGTCATAGCCCAATCAACCCTCGAGTCAGGACCGTATCGGCCAACGAAGCGATCAGGGAGCTACTTGCCCTGAGACAGACCCTCCGTGATATCGGATCGCCCCCAACAGGTTTTACCCCCTTATTTGAAGATAATGAGGGCACCATCATCCTATCGGAAAGAGGATTGGGGGAATCACGGACCAAACATATCGACGTAAGATACCACTTACTCAAAAAATTGGTCAAAAAGGGAGTTGTAAAGCTATTCCGGGTACCAAAGGAGGATAATATCGCAGATCTATTTACCAAGATAAATTTCACGTGCGAAAAGTTCAATTACCTGGCGGATCAGATCTCGGTGAAGTTGGTAAAGGAATTTCTCGTTAAGTTCGGAAAGGAATTCAAGCTATGAGCACCGGATATATATATTACTGTGTATATTATATTCATTTTCATTGCGCTAAGTTTCGTAATTTTTTCGCATACTTTATATTGAGGGGGAGTGATTTAGGTGAATTGAGCGACGCCAGACAATGCGGTTCGCGCGAGGCTTTATGAACGCGCATAAGCCCAGACTTTCACCTGTGTTCCCCCCCCCCCCCCCCCCGTTCTCGTTATTCACTAATAGCAATAGAATTACTCTCGGTCGGAACAGGGGGAGGAAAAGATCATTTGCGGTGTCGCGATACCAGAGGTGATCGGAAGGTCCAAATGCTGAGTACGTGCGTGTTCCCGCGGAACCTGCACTGCGCCCCACGAGTTATTATAACCAACCGTTAGTATAATTGTTGCATAATATTTGTACTTGCGATTATATATATATATATATATATATATATATATATATATATATATATATATATATATATATATATATATTTATGTATTCGCGACGTCCAACCGCAAAGTATAAAACAAGCCTTAAAAAAGTAAAAAACCAACATAGGACATATAAAAGACATACATAGAAAACAAAAAAGTGTCAAATGTTTAACATAAATTTTTCTAACTGAGCACATTAAGAGAGATTTTGACGAAAGGACACATAAACCATATTTTTATTTCATAAAAATATATATAAACTGCGTGTATATGGTTTATGTGTCCTTTCGTCAAAATCTCTCTTAATGTGCTCAGTTAGAAAAATTTATGTTTAACATTTGACACTTTTTTGTTTTCTATGTATGTTTTCTATATGTCCTATGTTGGTTTTTTACTTTTTTAAGGCTTGTTTTATACTTTGCGGTTGGACAAGTCGCGAATACATAAATGACCAAACACAAAAAAGGGGGGAAGGGGGGGCGGACACTCACGAAGTGAGTGGCGGGGGGGTAGGGGGGATACACATAAAACATACAAAAAAAATATTTTCTCGCGGAAGTAAGGACATAGTTTGAATGAAAAACCTGTCCAGTCAGAATTCTGATTTTCTGATTTTAGTCTAAAGTCAGCCAGTCAGAATTCTGACTGGGTGTTGCTGGTGGTATTCGTGGAAATAGAATTTTCTAGAATTTCCTTTTTGACCAAAATTGGTGGCCATAACGATATTCTTTTAGAATTGAAGAGTTTTTAAGTATTTAACATTAGGATCCGTTTCTTTCTGCTTCTGCTTGAGATATTCTTCTTTGTATTTATCTAATATTTCCTTATTAGTGTCTCTGTATTTTTTTTGTTGCTCTTGAATTTTGTCATTATTTAATTTGTAATATTCCCGTCGCCGTTTATTTATCTTGTCCCTGTTTGCCTCTTTGTATTTCTTTTGATGCTCTTTAATTTTGTCCTTATTATTCTGTCTATAATCTGCTCTATATTCTTTGATTTTCTCCGCATTCTTTTCCCTATATCGTTGCTGTTTAGGATCAGGGATGTTGAACACCGCCTTTATTTCTTCTATGATGGTACTCATTGGTATATACCCGATGTATAGTATGCTTAATATGTAATTCAATGAGCAAGCGCGAGGATGAATATAAGAGCAGGGGGAGTGAAAATACCTTCTCCTGTTGCTGTCCGAGTCTGTCCAAGTCCTGTCCGACCTTGTTTTTCAAAGGTTGGACACTTTTCGCTTATTAAATTTCTATATTTATTGTATAATTCTTCTTCCTATTACACCTGTCCAACCTGTCCAACCTTTTATTAACTTTTTCAAAAAAAAATTTCGTCTCTACCCGAAAGTATATATACCATAAATAAATTTCACCCGCGGGGGGGTTGCCCTGGACAGACTTGGCCACTATTAATACTAAGACGATTTTGTCTCTCTCGGTTGCTTAATAGCACTCTCAAGTGTCCAAGTCGCCAAACGACGATTTCGCGTGTTTCTAGCGTTATTGAAGACGGTTGGGTTTTCTATTTAAAATCATTAAAATCATTATGACTATATAATATAACATGCCTGCACGAAGGATATATAACACACCTGAGGAGAGAAGAAAAGCACATTCTTTATCTTCTAGCAAATATGCTAAGAAGAACCCTGACATATACAGAATGGCTAGTAAATCATATTATGCAAAAAATAGAGATAAGATACTGGCAATAAGAAAGGAGAAAAGAAATAAATTAAAGGATGATAAAAGAAATCTCAATGATGAATTACATATTAAATAAAAGAAGTCCTAATGATATAATCATTATGACAGACGACGAACGACGCAAAATGGAAGAGTACTTTAAACTTCTTTATTCAAAAGCCAAAATTTATAAAATTACTTCACCACATACTGCTGAAGTATATATAGGAAGCACCACCTCTACTTTAGCACAAAGAATGACAGGGCACATATCTGCTTTTAAAAGGTGGAAAAATGGCAAGTCAAAGGCTTATACTTCTTCGTATAAAGTTATAGAGAAGGGAGACACGTGTATCGAATTAATTGAAAATTTTCCATGTAGTAGTCTTGAATTTTTGTTAAAAAGAGAAAGAGAAATTATCCAAATTACTAATAATTGTTGTAATATTCAATACAATTTAGAAAAACAAGAAAACCAATTACCAGAAGAGATATTAACACAAGAGATACTCGATAAGTTTAGGGATAAATACTTAAAAGACGGAAGTTTTAGAAAATTTATTATAAATGTATTGAAAGATTAAACAAACAAAACGAATTTTTTTTGTATTTCAATCATTTTGGTGGCGATAATCCAATTAATTAATTAATTTTTTTGGTTAATAATATTTAATTTTGATTTAATAAATATATTCTTTATGATATAATCGTAAAGGACACACACGACAACATTTTTATATCTCCATCGATATAATATAACCGCACCGACACTGACCAACAACCAATGGTATTACAAACAAGAAGAAGCACTGAGGGATAAACCACAAGATGCGGTTCTTATCAAGTGGGGGAATAAACAATTCGCCACTATGCCATGCCAAGAGGATTTCATTGAATTGATTGAAAGCACACCCGATGACCAAAAGCAATACTATGAAGTATTAATGGAAAACAAACCCCAACGAATGTTTGCCGACATTGATGGCGATGAATTATCAATCACACGAGAAAAAATGTATGAGCGGTGGAACATACTTATGGAAAACGTATTTGCCAATATGGGTTTGAAGTATAATCCCAAAAAAGCCAAATACTTGGACGCAAGCAAGAATGGTAAAATGTCGTGCCATTTTTCTTACGATAACGGCTTGGTATTCAAAAACTGCGAAACACAAAAAGAGTTTTGGAAGTATGTAGAAGTAGTGATTGAAAAAGATTATCCCGACCTTTGCTTCACGTTTGAACGAGCCGACAAGAATATTGAATTACGAACCATACTTGATATCTCCGTCTATAACAAAAACAGGGCTTTTCGCACTATCTACTCTCATAAAGAAGATAGCGACCGCGCTTTGCTTCCGTATTCATACACACCAAAAACCAACACCTTGAAACTGCTACAAGATGTAGAAGTAGACGATTATCTGATTATGCGCCCCGATGACAATACATTTTACGAAGTCAAAATCCCCGAATATACAACTTTGAAACGATATCAACACATTACATTGGACGAAATACGCGAAATTATACTCAGCAAAATACCAAATGTAGAAATTGTTGAAATAAAGCAGAGAATGTTTGTTTTAAAAACCACAGGGACACGAGTATGTATCATAAACAGAGAAGAAAATAAAAGCGACAATTGCTATGTAGTATGGAGAAGAGACGGGCTGTATTTGTACTGCCACGATAGCACTTGCGAGGGTAAAGGCATGAAAATTCATGAACTATCACCCCCGATCGTCCGTAATATCAATACGATTAATGACTTGCGCCGACTTGCCAGCGAATGTAAAAGCGTAGAAAAATTCCAAGAGTTGCTAGATACTGCTTTGGCGTGGATGAATGAATCATACACTTTTGCTAACTTGGCAAAGCCGACTATAATTGAAGAATACGTTGATTCCAAAGGCAAGAAGGTATTTCGCTACAAGACTGAATCAGCAATGGAATCATTCTTCAAAAACAAAAGAGTAAAGACTAAGTTATCAAAGGAGGACTGGATAGCGCTAGGTAAAAACCCCGCAAAATTGAATGTTGTTGATTTGTATAAAATATGGACTACACACCCGAGAAGACGCGAAGTAAATGACGTAATCTTTGACCCCAAGGCATACTTTGATAACGACAAACAAGGGTTTTATAACTTGTTTAAGGGTTTTGAAATCCCAGCGGACACATTAGAAGACGTGAAATCCTTCACGGCAGAAGAAGAAAAAAACGAAGCATTCTTTCAACATATCCTAAACAGATGGTGTGGGGGAAGGCAAGATATATATAAAAAAGTGCTTGATATGTTTGCGAGCATTTACCAAAAGCCGTGGCAAAAACTACACTTATCATTAGTTTTGACAAGCACTGAACGAGCAGGTAAGGGTATTATTCTTGAAATATTCAAAGACGTAATAGGTGCCGATTATTACTTCCAGCCGTCCGACGTTACAGAAATATTAGGCGATTTCAATGCGCAACTCGCAAAAGCAATCGTAGTATTTATGGACGAAATGGTTTGGGGTGGTGATAAAGAACGAGCGGGAACAATTAAGAAACTCGTATCAGAAAACACGCTCACTCTTAAACAGAAATATTTACCAAATCTAACACTAGAAAATATGTTATTTCTAGTCCTTGCTTCAAACGAAGAGTGGGTAGTGCCAGTGGGAACCACAGAGCAACGATGGCTCGTCCTTGAAGTGTCTGACGAACTGGCACTCATGAAATCAGACGAAAAGAGAAAAGTGATTGCGGATATTAGATCTATTGACAGGCAACGACTGGCAAAGTTTCTCCTTGAACGAGACCTCAGCGAGTTTAACGACCGCGAAACAATCATTACGAAGGGGCTACGAGAACAAAAAGTAAAATCCCTTTCAAAGTTGAGAAAGTGGTGGTTGGATTGCTTGAACTTGGGATATATCACAAACCAAATTTCAGGAATTCGTTTTGGTGAAGAAGTTTCAAAAGAAGCATTGTATGATGTGTATAAAGCAAATGCGAATGACCCCCACACTTCGCGAGTCAGTTTCTGGACTAGTCTTAAAAACTAATGCCAAATATGGTAGAAAAGAAGAAAACGATGGAAGCAGGTGCGCGAGTTAGATACGTAGATTTACCAACATTAGAAGAGTGTAAAAATCAATGGAAGGTTAATTATGGTGATAATGAATGGGCTTTTGACGATGACGACGATGACGATGAATAAACAATATAAAAAAACTGATATTTTTTGTTGTGCTTTTATAAAACATGCCATCAACCAAAGGAGAGTATCTGAGCCAAATAGAAAAATGGACTCATTTAAGTAGCGACATAAAACTGCCAACAAGTAAATCGCTCAAACCTGAAATTGTCGCATTTTACGAAAAATACCGACCCGAACAACCCCCGCAGAGTGATAATGTTGAAGTTGTATTGCCCTCCGTTGATACATTGAAGAACGTCGTTTTTAATGACGAACCAGAAGAATTTACGCCTTTTAAAGAAAGTGATTTGAAGGAAACTCGTATTACTGAAATCAAGGCTAACGTAGGAGAAGAATTGGCGAAAAAAGAAACGTCAGTTAAAACAGGTAAAGAATTACCTGTTTTGGAAACAAAAGAGGAGCCTGCGCCAGTTAGGGAAAAGAAAACACCGATTAAAGCAAAGCGGAATCCGCCCGAGAACGGGTATAGTTGCTATGAAATAATAACGGCACATTTGAAAGTATCAAAAGACCCGTTTAATTTCTTGTATATGAAAGTGGAAGACCGCACCATAATGCAGGAGGATATGAAGAAATGGCACGAGAGTAGATACGCACACATACCACCAGACCAACGCCCCATTCTTAAATATGGTAAGTTAGATTATAAGACGTTTTTCCGCGATGTCTTATCTCAACACGAGGGCAAACTCACGACATTAAAAGATATGTATGACAGGTTTCATGTGTAAGAAGCAGTTAGTGCTATGTCTCTCATCACATCAATATTAAAATATGATGGTTTGAAAGATACATAATCCGCAGATGTCGTTTTATAATATACGTCCAATGTTATTGGAGCATCTGTCGCATATGTCAATAAAACCTCATTAGTCGTATTTCCAGAAATTCGTATTGTTGTATTATTGGTGGTATCCGCGGGATTCGGACAAGTCATTAACCATATCATTTTCATTTGGACTCCGTATCTTTGAATTAGCCACACAATCAAAAGACTTATACTCAATGGCGGTTGTATAATTTAGCACTTCGCTGTAAAAGTCATCAACATTGGTTCCGTCCGTTTTATGAAACCAAAACTGAAAGGTTCCTATTCCAGACGGGGCGGGCAAATTCAAAGACCCGCGAAAAGCAACTTTAATGAAATAACCATATCCTAAATTAGATATTGTTTTGCTACCATAACCGCCCGTGCAAAGTGTGATGAATGTGGAACTTTCCATCCACGACCTAAGGTCAAGACCAACATAAGCATTTTGAATGTTTCTTGTTAATGTCGGGGTAGCAGTGATTGCGATAGTTTTCGTATCAATTGACTGCTGTTCTTGCGATCGGCCGAATATATTCATTTTTTTTAAGACTATATATATATATCTTATATTATAAAATAATAGAATTAAAATATGAACCATTTAGGAAATCCGTGGGCATATCACTATTACGGCTCTGTGATAATAGACGAGGATTTAGAAGTTGATGGAGTATTATATGGCGATCATATTGAAGCAAACTCAATACAAGCAAGGACTGATGACATAACAATATCCTCGCGAAATAATAACTCTTCTTTGTTGATATCTGATACTGGTTATGTGTCAATTAATAACGAATACGATTTACCAATAGCGGACGGCACGGCTAATCAAGTATTAAAAACGGATGGGTTGGGTAATACTTCATTTGCTACATTAAATTCAAGTTATGTAAGCGACTTTGAGTTAGATAAATTAACGGATGTAGTCATAACTGGCACACCCAACAGCAATCAATTGCTTATTTACAGCACAGGGCAATGGAGAAATACAACATCACCTTATCTGAGATTGGATGGTCTCGCTATGATGTTTCGAAATTTAAATATGGGAGGATTTAACATAACAAATGTAGGTAATGTCGATGGTATTGATGTTTCTGTTCTTGATACTTCGGTGGTTAAACTAACAGGAGACCAGACTATAACAGGAAACAAAATATTTACTACTTATTTGGGTGTAAAAGATTCAAATCCATTAAACACGGGTAAGTTATTCTTCAATTACAACAATAATATGGGTTCTATTTATTCGTCGGAGGTAGGTGGAGCAGCGGGATATCCATTATCTATTGTTGGTTCTTCCATACTTCTTGCTTCTACCACGGGGAGTGGAATAACATTGACGGGCAATGTTTTAAATTTTAGTGGCACAACAGCAATCAGCGGACTTCCAGCACCATTCTATGACACCGATGCTTCAACGAAAGCATATACCGATACAAAATTAGCAAAAGACGGCACAACGGCTATGACGGGCAGTTTAAATATGGGTGGGTTTGCGATTACAAATGTTGGTAATGTTGATGGTATTGATGTTTCTGCTCTTGATACTTCGGTGGTTAAACTAACAGGAGACCAAACTATAGGAGGAATAAAAACATTCAGCAGTATAATAAATGCTAGTGCGGGGGTTGATATGAAAAGCCAAAGCATAACAAATGTTAATTTGGTTGATGGCGTGGATGTTTCTACTCTTGACACTTCTGTCGTTAAACTAACAGGAGACCAAACCATAGCAGGAAACAAAAAATTTACATCAACTTTGGAAGTAAGTGGTTCGTCCAATCCTACTACTTTTGACGGCATCGGCATAGCCTTTGATACAAAAATAGGAATGATTGCCGCACAAAAAACAGCAACAGCGACTTGGTATCCGATACAAATAACGGGTTCGTATGTAGAGTTATATTCGGGTAATACTTTAATTATAACCGCAACTGGCACTACACTATCTTTGAATAACAACAAAATAACAAACTTAGCCACACCATCAGCAACAACGGACGGAGCAAACAAAAGTTATGTGGATACATTAGACGGGCAAAATGTGAAACTAACAGGAAACCAAACCATAGCAGGAATTAAGACATATAGCAGTGGTGTTGAAATAACGGGAAATTCAATCGATTCAACAACAAAGGGCACATTCATCGTTTTCAATTCTACCAGTAATATCGGGTCAATTGCTAGTTTGGATATGAAAACAGCAACATATTACAACTTTGAAATTTCTGCGAAAAAAATAAGTTTTATTATTGATGGGACGATAGTCGGTTGGGTAAATGCTTCGGGGCTAGATTGTAATAGTAGCAAAATAGCCAACCTTGGAACTCCGACATTAGCGACGGACGGAGCGACAAAAGGGTATGCGGACACATTGGACGGGCAAAATGTAAAACTAACAGGAGACCAAACAATAACGGGAATTAAAATATTTAATGGAACAAGAAATGATGTAAGAGCACTGAATTTGTTAAGCCAAGCAGATTTTAATAATGTGGATATCATTAATGGAGGAAATATAACATATAATGGGGCGAGGATATTAAACCAAAATGGAGGAGATATATTCTTTTCACAGACATCAGGAGATTATCAGTATTTCTTATTTACTCTAAATACTGCTACAAGTGGAACCGCGAACCAACGAGGTTATGTATTCACAAATGTAGCATCTGATGTAAAAGGAGCAGGTCTTTATATTTCAAAACTTTTGGATAATAAAAGTGCTTCATCTGACATTGTCCGTTTTAACAATGCTGGCGGTATGCGTTTTTATGGTGCTTTGGATATGAACTCAAACAACATAACAAATGGTGGAACAATAACGGGAACTACATTAACGGCAACTGCTGGTATGACTACAACAACATTAACAACGAGCGACAAAATAACAACAGCATCAGGCAAACCAATAATCATAGGCAATACAACGAAAGGCGCAGGGGCGTCAGGTGGTTTAGAATTATACGGGACGGCTTCAAATATTGGAGGAGCACACTTACAAGCAATAACAACGGCGGATGCTTATCCAACATTTCAATTATTGAACTGGGCACATGATAACATAGGCTTAAGTTTTGATGCTTATTATGACGGCTCAAACTGGAAATCAAGTAATTCTGGTTCAAACTTTCAAATATACAAAAACTCAAACAAACTTGCTTTTAACTATAAATCAGGAATAACAGCAGGAAGCAATATAACATGGTCTGAGGCTATGAATATAAGCACAGCAGGATTAATAACGGCAAATGCGGGAATTACATATTCTGGGGTGCTAACAACGGCATCGGCAACAACTAATGGGGCAAAAATAGCAATTCAAGTACAAACAGACGGGGGTAGTAGCCTATTTGTATGGGATGCTACTGATCCAGCGTGGGGGATTTATATGTCTCAGTCTGGGACAAATAAAGCATTAAGTGGAACAGGAACAGCACCAGCAGGAGGAGGAGGAGGATTAACTTCTTATGCTATTAGATTTAGAGTGAATAATTCTTCAACGAGTGGGTTCATATGGGAGAATAGTTCAAATACTGCTTTAATGTCATTAAGAGCGAGCGATGGGCAATTATGGGTATTGGCTAGTCCTATCGTATATTCAGATAGACGAAAAAAAGAAGACATAAAAGAGTGCTTAGGCTTAGATTTTATTAATAAGTTAAATCCAGTTTGCTATCGTATGATTGACGACAACAAGAAATGTAGGACTGGCTTAATAGCACAGGAATTAGAAGAAATACTAACAGAAATGGATATGCTAGATTTTGGCGGTTTTATAAAAGAAACAATTATGGTTCCCTGTCCAAAGCAAAGAAAGGAATACGAATTGAAAGGTGTGAGTGTTAATCCAGAAGATGTTAAATGTATTGATAGTGGTGATGTCGGTTATGGTATAGGTTATTCAGAGTTTATCGCACCATTAATTAAGGCCGTTCAACAATTATCAGAAAAGGTAGTTAATTTAGAAAAAGAAAATAATAATCTCATGAATATACTACAAGAAATTAGAGAAAATGTCAAATAATACGACTAGACTTCACAGACCCCCACCTATTATGGATATGGATGGCGAACTAACTCCAGAATTAATATCTCGCGTTCTTGAAGTAGAACTAAAGACTGAGGAGAAAAAAATAGAGCACGAATTGGAAGACAACTGGAATTGTTGTTGTATAAAAAACAGACCGACAGACAGCCGAATGATTAAGTATCTATTTCAAATGATGATTATAATAGCAATCATCACGATTTGCTTAATAAAACTTGCTAAAAATAACATGCCTTGTGAGCAGGCTAATGTATATGTCGGTTTGATTAGTTTATTAATAGGCCTTGTTTTACCTTCTCCTTCCTCAGCCAAAAAGTAAATTAAAGACCAAAGGTTGATAATCCTATCATATTATCATAATGAATTTGAGATTTTAGATGTTTTGATATGTTATCATTTCTGACACTTCGTCCGCACTCGCATTCGAACATCGTTGATTGATACAGCCTATTTTTTTCTAGAAGAATTTCCTTATTTTTTTTGTAATATTCCTTGTTTTTTTCTGTTATGTATTCTTTATTTTCACTCCTCCAGATTTTGTTTATGTGCTTAAAATAATCTTTCTTTTCTTCACGATATTCATTTTTTGTTCGTCCAGCAATATTTGTATTGACACGTTTTTCTGTTTTTCTAATCCATTCTCCTTCTTGCTTTCTTAGTTGATTCACATTATCACACGGATAATCTTCAATTAATTCAATATAAGCACTTTCATATTTTAATATTTCAAAACTACTTATGTTATTAAATTTACCTTCTTTATATTGTCTATAGTTTTTTCTATGAGTTCCCATTCGTTGAGCCAATATCTGTGTAGTTGAACCAATATATATTTGGTTTGTCTGATGCGACCTAATCGCATAAATTTTACCTTTCTTACAATCTCCAACTCGTGGCATATTGTTTGTTATTCTTTGTTATTATTATATATCATTATGTTTAAATAGAATTACATTCATACAAATATATTTTATACCACGAAGCGTCATTTGAGCACATTAAGGGTAGTGCTTCATCAAAACTAATACACCAGTCTGACATCGGTTTGTAAATACATTTGAATTTTGAGTTAATCCCGCTCTGGATACAATAAACACATCCATCTTTTTTTGTTTGATTTGCTCTGCTATAAAAGTCGCAGGCAGTCCGCGACATAGCGGAGCACGCAAATAGCAATATTAACAACATATATTATCCCTCTTCTTTAATTATATTTTTATAAATCACTTCTCGTTGCTTATCTGATAGCGGTAAGCGGTAAAGGATATTTTCAGGTTTTCTAAAAATGTTGGGGTTTCTATTCACTAAGTTCTGAGTGATGCGGATTTGGTCAATTTCCTTCCCTAGCCGTTCCAACTCTTCAAGTTGTTGCTCGTCTTTGCTTTTTTCTTTTTTATTTTCCATCCTATCTTATATTATAAGATATATAAATAGCGGATATAAAAAATGCCACACGAAAAACCATTTTTTACATATTACAACGAAATTAGACGCGAACATAAGTATTTGTTGGATGAAGCAGATGCTGATTGGGCTGAACAAGTTAATGAAGGTATCAATAGTCAAGCCCGCGAGAGGCTTAGAGCGGATAGATTGTTGGATGCTTCAAAAAGAGGGGGGAATACTATGGAGGATTTAAAAGATAAGATTAGTGCGTTGGACAATAAGCAAAGTGTTTATGTAAATATGAATTACGATGAACTGAAATCACACCTTCAAGATGACGGCATTGATATGAAAGAATTTGAAAGAAAACACGGAACTGCCCCCATGAACGAACAAATGATTGAAATGCGAAAATTAGCAATGGCTACCGATAAATATGATATAGCGCACATAGAAGACAATATCCAGCAAATGAAGCGTGATATAGCGCAATTGGTAAAACAAGAATACAAAGAAGAAGACTTAAAACGATTAACCGATAAGGGTTTAACGTATATGAAAAACAAAGGCAAAGCGGACAAAACTCGCGTAATACGAAGAGAGGATAGAGCGCAAGCGGAGCAGGATTATAAGGAATGGAAAGAAAACCGAGAAGAGTGGGAGAGAAAACACCCAGATGATGCTTTAATAGAAGCACAGATAGGCGACGAACACAAGATGCTTGTGCCACGAATAGGTAATGACCCCCGAAGTGTAGAAAGATTTGTTGATGCTATTATTAGAAGTATTCAAGAGATAATTATGAGTCCCAGACTTAATAGATTACTTAACCTTGCTACAGGTGTTAGGCGATATGGTGTGAGAAGGCTAGCGTGGGGGCAGATATTGAGATTAATTGCCAACTATCCACAACTACGTGCGATGAATGTTGGATTACTTGGAAGAAGAAGAGCAGATGCTTTCAATGCCCTTTTGCTAACACTAGCGAGAAATGAAGTGCCAGAGGGTTTGCCTCCGCCTAATCCTCGTTTAATCGCAAGCGGACAACAAAGAATAGGTGATTATGTATTAAGAGAATATGCGCACAGATTAGCCACTGGAATAGCGTCTTTGAATGCGTGGGGCGCATTTAAAACAGGCGTAGAGACTATGTCAGTTCTCGGTCTTGGAAAAGCACTTAAAGAAATATATAGAACATGGTCTGCTCAACCAGATGCTCTCATTAAGTTGGAAGAAGAACGAATTCATACCGAGGGAAGTAATTATAATGGCGGGGGCACACGAGTAGAAAGCCGTCTTCAATTAGAAGATAGAACTCGTGGCAAATTTCCCTACATTCTCCCAGCAGATGCTTTGGATTTAGTTGCTTTCGAACATGATTTATTGTATGCGTCAGGTGATAAGAATGTCCAAGACTTTGCCGATAAACGATATTTTGAAAGAATTACCAATATGAGTGATTATCTAACGAGTAATGGATTGGCTACGGCCGAAGTTGCCAAGAGTATTTTTGACAATTACAACTCAAGGTTTTCAAAAGCGGATATATCTAGAATGGCCTTGGAAGCACAGGGAAGGGCACGTGGCGGAGTATCTTTCTGGGATGCTATGGAGTTTTGGAAAACTATCAAAACCACTCCTCCAGACGCGAAGTATAACGGATTTATAGGCGATGTAGATAAAGCATTGATGTCTATGATTGGTATCATGAAAAATGTGGGCAGTTTTGACAAGGATGCGACATTTAAAGTAAATAAAGTAGTTGACTCTGCTACATTTAATAAACAATATGCGGAACTCGTTGATGGATTTAATAAAATGGTGAAATCACAAGAAACAGCCGATGGCGTGAAAGGATATTCTCTTATCGCACCAGCAAATGAAACTACAATTAATAATTTTATAGAAAAAATAAATACGCAGAGCATAAAAGATATTCCACCAAGTATAGAAAAAGATATAAATCTTAGTGTTGAAGTCCCGATCGCATACTCAGACAATATGGTAGTAGCACCCAATTTTGATTCAATCGGACTGGGCAATAACTTACTCATACTTGATGATAAAGGCGCCCAAAAGAGGCACTTAAAGGGATTTGTTAAATCGCTGAAAGAGAAAACTGGAAAGAAAATTAAACTTTCTAATTATGACGATCCAAAAGTTGGATGGGAAGAGGCCATCAAACAAGCACTAAATCAAGGTGCTAGTATATCAGACGTAGCAGACGCAGACGATATTTTGGATAAGAGAATTTACGAAGAAATGCGGGGTAAATTAACTCCAGACCAAATGAAGCAATTAGAAGATTTAGAGTTAAAAGATAGTCAAGTTGAAAAAACTAATCCACCGCAAGCAACACCAGCACCACAAACCATGCCACCGCAAACCATGCCACCGCAAGCAACACCCGCACCATTGCCAGTGCCACTAGTGCCAAGAACAAGCGGATTTGTTGAAGAACCTGTTCAACCGCCACAGAATGATTTAAAAGAAGACCCAGATAATGCAACAACTAATGACCAAATGGTTGATAGCATGAGAAGTATTGATAGATTGGTTAATAAGATTATGGGAAAATCTCCCGCCGATGAAAGAGAAGATTTGATGGCACTTATTCGTTTTCTAATGCCAAGCGACCAAAATGGTGGAATTGGCACCTCGCAAACAAACCCACTTATTAAAGGCAACGAACAAAGACGCGATCGCGTGCTAGCAACTAAGCATGATTTTGAATCACTAGATAACACACGTTATGGCAACACAAATAATCACTTTATGTTGAATAGATACAATAGAGCAGTCATCCAGACCAGAATGAAAAACAAAAGAGAGTTTCCAAAAATGAAACGAAAACTGACGAGAAACTTCCCCGCTGAAATCCCGCGACAAATCCAAACTCGTCCAGAAAGAAAGGATTTTAAACCGCTCGTCAATCCTCCAAGTAATTATGCTTTTGGTAGTCCTTACTCTCCTTATTTCTATAATTATGCTTCACCATTCCAACCATTTGGCGCCGAATATGATAATTATAGATACAATCCAAACTATTTTCAAAACCCATAATATAAGAAAAGTTAATTTAAATTAAATCAACTTTAGATGCCTAAATCTATACGTAAAGGATTAATAGCAAACAAGTTGCCACGAAAAACACTTTTGAAGCAGAGTCTGGAGAAAACCAACATAGAAAAAGCACATGAGGAATTTACCATTGACAGGCCAGTAATAACAGAGTTAGATAACAAAAAACCGCCCAAATTTCACAATGACTTGGAAATACAACCAATTAAAACACAAAGAGATAGCGTTGAATTGCTCCCTATTCAAAAAGAAGGAATATTGCCAGCAATGGGGACTATGGTTATATGTGCAAGCACTGGCGGTGGTAAATCAGTTATGATTTGTAATCTACTCGCCAAAAAGAACATGTTGAAAGGTTTTTATGATAGAATAGTAGTCTTTTGCTTAAGTCCATGCCCGATTTTGGAGGACTCTCAAGTTAAAAAAAGAAGACATAATCAAAGAAGATAGGCCTGAGTTAATGAGAAAAATATTAACCAAACAAAAGGAACTGATTAAAACTAAAGGGTTTAAGAAGGCACCAAAAATATTATTGTTATTGGATGATATCGCGCAGAGTAAAACTTTTCTCAAATCAGAAGTGCTTACAGAGTTGTTTTTCGCTTCAACACATGCTAAAGTGTCAGTCTGGGTAGCAACTCAGAGTTATACACAACTCCCGCGAAGAATAAGAATTAATTGTCATTGGATGATTATTTTTAATGGAGTAAGGAGAAGCGAACTTGACAGACTGGCAGATGAATATGAAAGTCCTTTTCTCACTAAAAAAGAATTTTACAATATGGTTAAATATGCTACGGCAGAACCTTATTCATTTCTAGCAATTAACAATACTGCTAGTGATAGAACAACCCAGTTTAGAAAGAATTTCTCTACTATATTGCGATTAAATAAGGATAGAGATATGACAAACCTGTAAAAAAATAAAATTAAATGGTTTTTTTTCGCCATAATATATGTCATGACGGAATCAACTAAATTATACAAAACTTGCTATCATCAGGCAATCGCACTTTGGCATAAACAAAACGCACAAGGAAAATTCGTAACCATTCGTAAGGGATCGCCCGAATACTTTGCAGTAAGGAAGATAGAAGCGGATATTAAGAGTGGTAAGATTAAGTGAGGAAACTCTCATTCCTCCCTCTCTGATTAGTGATATGAGACTTCGTTTGACATTTGCACCAGTAAATGAAGCATTGACTATCATTGGAACCTCTAATGGTGCGATTCCTAGTGTATTTACTACCACTACTTTGAAATACAGCGTAACAAATCCAGTTGTTATGTTGGAAACATTCTCTCTCGCTCCCGCCGTCCAGAGAAATATTTTGGAACAGATGGGAAGCAAGGATGGTCTTCCATACACTTATGAAACATATTACAACCAAAAGGCGAATCCAGGGACAACTGCAGACTTTAATATTCAAGTGAATAAGGCCGTTGCTCGTGCTCAGTGCTTGTATATCGTTACTCAAAATGTGCTCACAGAAAATGCTAATATTGACAACTTGGGAACCACTCAAATGCCTTACAGACAATATCAATGCCGTATTGGTGATTGGTATGCCCCGCCACAAAAGATGGAAATCGGTGGCACTACTGATTCACTCGCTGCCGCTCAACGAGGATGCGCGGAATTGTATATTAACAATCTCCAAGCGACTATGGGCATTCGTGATGCTTACATGTCTTCGTCTGTTTCTCTTGAAAACTTCCGCAAGTGGTATTCTACTACAGATAAAACAGGACTTACATCTAACTCAGGATTTGCTACTATCATCCAGACACTCAACCAATCACCGCATATTGGAGCATCTGGGATTGCGGTTAATAACTCACGAACTGCGGAAGTTGCTATTCGGTATGCTAATGATTACAAGGACGTAAATAAATCCATCACCGCTTGGTTGAAATATGTCAAAGTCGCGTCTATCTACCCTAGCAGATGCGTCGTAAAACAATAAAAAAATTAAACATTAGAATAATATATAATTTAATTATAGCAATGTCATTTACGATCTCTAACTTAGAAGACGAGAAGCGAACAAAAAAAAAATTCCTCCTTCGTGTCTCCTCAAGTGATAAAACAGAATCAAAATCCGCTTCTACTCACAATGGCAGTTTCGTCGTTGATTTACCAGCAACTGGTCGTAATATTGATATAATCAGTGCTTATGTCGTTAAGAGTATCTCCATTCCAAACGTTTTCCCAAACATAACGAGTCATGCCAACACTCTCACATTGATTAAAACAACTGGATCGGCTACAAAAACGGCAATCATAACAGAAAATCAATACACCATTGATACATTTATTACCGCTCTTCAAACTGCGATTAATTCAGCAATTACCCCCAACTCCGTAGTTATTACTTTGAACTCCGTTAATAAATTGAATTTCGCTTTCACTGGTGATACGTATGCTTTTGATTACGATAACAGCACTATTAGCGACAAGATAGGACTAACTGCTGATATCTCGGCGGCGGCAAGTAGCACGATGCAATCCATAGTCAATCTAATTGGTGAAACGGCCGTTTATGTTCATAGCCGTGCTTTAAATCAGTCTGGTTTAGTTGAAGCAAATGGTAATTTCTCTGTCGTTGGGATATGTAATTTAGATAAACCCTATGGAGTCCAGTGCTATTTTGAGAGTTCTAATGATGTTGCCGATTATGTGCCATTTAATACAACAAAAAGTTTAAGGTCTATTGATATTGTAATTAGAAATGCGAGTGGCAATGTGCTTGAATGTCCTGTCAATTTTGAAGTTTCAATTCTTCTCAAGGTGTATCATGCTTAAGCAAAAAAAAGAATGTATAGATATAATGACCTACATACAAAATTTAGATATACTATTTACTCTAATAAAAAACATCAACTCACGCCGACGACGACAACATAAAGAACAAATCCCCTGCGGTGTTAATATTGACCAGTTTTACATATATTTGAAGAAAAATCACGCACGTATAACAGAAAAGTTAATCAAGGATAAGGGGTTTGAATACATAAAAAAAATGTCAATGGAGATAGAAAAGAAAGTTGATGCGCAAATACAATATTCTATGATATAATATTTTGCCATAAATAAAACCTTCTTTTTTGTTTAAATTTGGTCTTCAATCCAGTTTAATGAAGCGTAAATGCTTGCCGTTCCACCGCTCGTATTTTGTGCGGATATAGTAAATGTCTTACCTGACCCTATCTTGATATTATATTGAGACAAATCAATGTATATGGATGAACCACCAGACAACACATATGTAAATATCACACTTCCACCTGTTCTTGTTGTCCCCGCTGTATCTACTTCGGCCAATGATGTGTTTGTATCGTAATTAGAGTAAGAAGGTGTTCCTCCCAATGCGGTATTAAGAATAATGCTCGCGATACATGTTTTAGTGTCTGAATTGCTGATACACAAATTCTCAAAGTAAATTATGTTGTAATTCGTTTTGCTGTTGAATGTGGCGCGGTTTCTAATAGTAAATATGGCATTCTCAGTTGCTCCTATAGTTTTGACATTGTCATACGAATTAGTAATAGCAATAGTCCTATCAATATTCCCCTCAACCGCCAAAAACATGCTAGCCGTTTTCATTACAACGGATTGAAGGGTTGATGAATATGCCTTCGCATAAACAGCAAACGCCGCCTGATCTAATGATGGAGTAGTAGCAGTTGAAGCGTATTGTATTGCGTGGATTGTTTACATTCTCCCAGTTCGTGGATTTTCAACTTTGAATGTAATCTGACCGCCACCCAGATATTGGAGGACTATTTCGAACACGTTCAATTTAGTAAAATCAATCGTGGGGAAGTTTCCCGTATTATCACATTTATCAACATTCCACGCATACTGACTAACCACATTTTCAACACTCCCCGCCGTTCTCACAACAGACATTCCCGAGTTTGATTGTCTAAAACATAAATTGTCTGCTGGTGTGCCTATGCCAATATCGCAATTAAAAGTGGTTGCGGTGGTAGATGATGGAAACAATGCGGAGAATCTAGCAACTAAGCCCATACCACTTCTATATTTTGCTCTTTCAATTGTTGTAATCTGCGCGGTTGAATTACCTGAGGCCGATGTAGTCAAAACCGCCATTGAATTAGCAGTTGATACCACCCCGCCGTTTGTTTCTGTTTTGTCAAAGAAACGCGTATTAATACCATATGTGAATACATTTTGTAATACTGGCGACAGAGTAGCCGTTCGCAATTCTCCAAAGGCGGTTGTTGGTAGTGCGTCTCTTATAGCATCCGTTGATAATGAAGAAGACGACGATGATGTAGTTGATGACGATGTCGTATTTGTGCTTTGACCAAACAAATTCATTTTATATTCAAAGTTGATTTAATTTAAATCAACTTATATTATATAAAACATGTCATTGATAATAATACGCGAATTGCCGAGTGATATAGTTGGATACATAAGGACATTCGTTTATTCAGAAATGCCCCAGCCAAAATATGGAGAAGAATTTTGTAATATATGCGGGTTGTCTCGCACATTTCAGTCGCACCCTCCAATTATAGCAGGTAATTTTTATGGTGTAGATTGTATTGAGTTTTTCACAATCTGCTCCATTAAATGCTACAGGCGAGAGTCTAATCTTAGAGCAAAAATATGGAGAACCGCCTTAGTCGTTGTTAAGTATTAACCTTCTTTTTAATTCTCGTGCTTCGTCTTAATGGCGCTTTTGTTTCCTCTTCTTTTTTCGCTTCGCTCTTCGTCGCTTCGCCCCTCTTCTCTTTAATAAAAGTATTGACAATAACGGCTCCAATCCCGCTTAATTTTCTCAGTTTAGTATTTGTAATATTCGGGTTATCATTGTAAATCTGCTCAAGCAATTTATACTTATCCTCTCTACTAGCGCTTTTACCTAATGGTATATAACTACATTCTTCGTCTCCGTTTTCGCTTTTAATTTCATTAGTATTATTTAAATTCAAATATAAATCTATTTTGCGTCTCAACTCCTCTAATTCTGTTTTAATCCCTTCTGCCTTAATTTCTTCAGGGTCGGCCACATTAACCCAACTATAACTAAAACTAGTGAGCATATCGCCGTGTCCCAATACATTGCTTACCCACGTGTTAAAATTCTCTAATTTCGGATTGGCGAAATTACTATACGACAAACTAGCATATAGTTTTCGCAACATACTGCTTTTCTGCGTGTATTCTGATAGCCAAGGGAAGATTTTGATAATTCTTTTGTTTAGTTCATTATTCTTTTGTTTATCAAGCACCCCTTCGCTGTTAATAATAACTGCTTTTTTCTTTTTGAAATGGTTTCGTATTGAATTTACTTTTTCTATTACAAACTGGGGAGTAAAAAGGACAACATGCCTCTCAGTCCAATTCTTTTTTTGTCCTTCTCTCTTTTTTGCTAGGTTATTCACTCGCAACCAACTCGGTTTATCTGGTATTAATTCATATGTGTTTTTATCAAATATTTCTACAGGCCTTGCCCCAATTGCTATCATTAAAGCAAGTAGTTTAAGATAAGGGTCATTACTTAATATCATATCGTTCATTTTAGCCATTACATCACGGACATCAATTTGTATTTTTTGTTCATTTTTGGCTATGACATCTTTCTTATATCCCTCAACGATATCAATTCGCTCGTCTTCGTTAAAATTAAAATACTTATCCAGTTTGCTCATTTCATATACTTTTTCGCTCTGGTAAGGCTCTATTGCTTTTTTTCTCACCTCAGAAAGTCTTTGTCGCCTACTATTCAAATTTGGATACACGATAGCATATTTTGGATATATGACTTTAAGTGCCTCAAGCACCTCTTCATCACTAGTTGGTGTGCTAAATAAAGATATAATAGAATTATGAAAGGCGATACTTGGTTTTAATTTACTATCGTAGAAGTTGGACACCACTTCATAAATTTTACTTTCGGTAGTAGCAACTCTTAACTGCCTAACAAACTTCCTGTCATCTTCGCTCCACATCTTAGTGTATATAAGACAAGTCCATTTTTTTAATATTAAATTATGTTCGTCAATTCTTTTTTTCGCTGTTTCAAATATGTCTTTATCTTTCTCAATACCTATAAACCGCCGTTTAGTATTCATACAGGCTATGCCCGTTGTCCCGCTTCCCATCGTAAAGTCTAGCACTAAGTCGCCTTCGTTTGAATACGATTTGATTAGCCACTCACATAGTTCTACTGGTTTCTGTGTGGGATGAAGCGATTTTGGTGGGTTGTTGAATTTTAAGATTGAAACTGGATGTCTGTCGCCTTTATTGATAGTTCCAAAGTTAGTCTTTCCATAAACATTTGAATATGTACCTCCTTTGTGTTTGTATGCTTTACCCTCCGTCTTCTGTGGGTTGTATGTTAATTTTTCTCCCTTCGGTCTGCTCGGCTCATTAAACACATATATCATTTCATGTTTTCTTAGTGGCATCTTGTTAGCATTAAGAAAACCAGCATTAGAACTCTTCTCCCATACTATGTCATACCTAAACCACTTCTCATTAGATTGAATGATGTTGTAGCCAAATTTAGTAGTTGTAAAGAATATATGTGCGCAATTCCGCTTACATACTTTTTTAAGTTCTACCCACATTTGCTTTAAGTCTATGGCAGTATCCCACTCGCAGTCGGTCTGTCCATATGGTAAATCAACTAAAACCAAATTAACTTTTTCTTCTATCTTGGGTATCTGGACTAGACAATCCGCATTGAAAAGTTTTATATCCATTATATAATACGAAAGAAATCCACCTGCGCTAGAAACACGCGAAATCGTCGTTTGGCGACTTGGACACTTGAGAGTGCTATTAAGCAACCGAGAGAGACAAAATCGTCTTAGTATTAATAGTGGCCAAGTCTGTCCAGGGCAACCCCCCCGCGGGTGAAATTTATTTATGGTATATATACTTTCGGGTAGAGACGAAATTTTTTTTTGAAAAAGTTAATAAAAGGTTGGACAGGTTGGACAGGTGTAATAGGAAGAAGAATTATACAATAAATATAGAAATTTAATAAGCGAAAAGTGTCCAACCTTTGAAAAACAAGGTCGGACAGGACTTGGACAGACTCGGACAGCAACAGGAGAAGGTATTTTCACTCCCCCTGCTCTTATATTCATCCTCGCGCTTGCTCATTGAATTACATATTAAGCATACTATACATCGGGTATATACCAATGAGTACCATCATAGAAGAAATAAAGGCGGTGTTCAACATCCCTGATCCTAAACAGCAACGATATAGGGAAAAGAATGCGGAGAAAATCAAAGAATATAGAGCAGATTATAGACAGAATAATAAGGACAAAATTAAAGAGCATCAAAAGAAATACAAAGAGGCAAACAGGGACAAGATAAGTAAACGGCGACGGGATTATTACAAATTAAATAATGACAAAATTCAAGAGCAACAAAAAAAATACAGAGACACTAATAAGGAAATATTAGATAAATACAAAGAAGAATATCTCAAGCAGAAGCAGAAAGAAACGGATCCTAATGTTGAATACTTAAAAACTCTTCAATTCTAAAAGAATATCGTTATGGCCACCAATTTTGGTCAAAAAGGAAATTCTAGAAAATTCTATTTCCGCGAATACCACCAGCAACACCCAGTCAGAATTCTGACTGGCTGACTTTAGACTAAAATCAGAAAATCAGAATTCTGACTGGACAGGTTTTTCATTCAAACTATGTCCTTACTTCCGCGAGAAAATATTTTTTTTGTATGTTTTATGTGTATCCCCCCTACCCCCCCGCCACTCACTTCGTGAGTGTCCGCCCCCCCTTCCCCCTTTTTTGTGTTTGGTCATTTATGTATTCGCGACTTGTCCAACCGCAAAGTATAAAACAAGCCTTAAAAAAGTAAAAAACCAACATAGGACATATAAAAGACATACATAGAAAACAAAAAAGTGTCAAATGTTTAACATAAATTTTTCTAACTGAGCACATTAAGAGAGATTTTGACGAAAGGACACATAAACCATATACACGCAGTTTATATATATTTTTATGAAATAAAAATATGGTTTATGTGTCCTTTCGTCAAAATCTCTCTTAATGTGCTCAGTTAGAAAAATTTATGTTAAACATTTGACACTTTTTTGTTTTCTATGTATGTCTTTTATATGTCCTATGTTGGTTTTTTACTTTTTTAAGGCTTGTTTTATATTTGCGGTTGGACGTCGCGAATACATAAATGGTCATATATATATATATATATTTAAGAGGCCAAATTGGAAATCTGGTTGTGGTTGGGTCGAAGGGTGATTCATCGCTCCTCGTGAGTCGATAGACCTGGGTCCCTCCCTTCAGAGAGTACAGACCCGCCAATAATTTTTTTAAAAGATTTTATACCCCCTTACGGGAAGCGCTTGAAAATTTTATTTTTATATTACTTTCGTTGTTAAGATAGTTAGAGATTGTACAATATATTATATATTATCATCAGAATATTACATATTTATGTTATCACTTCTTTCGAGGTCATTACTATATCTATGTACTTTCATATAGTATGTATATATGTCTATTACATGTCACTTTTACTCATACCGTACGTGAGGTAGGGAGAGTAGGGAAATAATCTTCTTCTCGTTGAGTAGGCCCGACTATACCACAGGCAGCGGGCCTTGTATGTACTCTAACTGATGCATACTCGCTGTGGATAGAAGGGTAGCCAATGTCGACATTACTTCTCGGAGAGTGTGAGGGTAAGAGTATATGTTTTGAGTTTGTGTTTTCTTATGTTTCACAAAATAGTAGTAGGTGGCGTAGCTTTTATAGGACCTGCAGTAACTTACATATTAATTTACTTTGTTTCAGGGGGAGTTTTGGAACTATAACCTTAATTAATAGTTCAGGACCGGCCGTATCAGAGTAACGGTGTCGTTAGAGCCATTACTTACGATCCGGCCAGTCAAGTTACGCGGCGCGTCCTGTTCGCGCCCTTTCTTATGAAAGCTGTAATACTGCTTGAAGCGTAGCGTTGCTATCATAGGTCATTATATTAATAATAGTGGTCTAACAATAGAGACAACTGACGTGTACTTCACCATGCTCCATTTCGCCCGCTCTCAGAGTCTAGTGAAAACCAAGGTTGGAACGAAGGACTGGGGAAAGTTTGATGATCCGAACTGCACCGATTTGATCATTTCTGGGGACCGTTTATCACGCCCTTCAAAATTGCCCAAGTCGGTTTATACCCCACCAGGACTACCGCGATAGTAAGAAAAAAAAAGTAGCACCAACCGATGCAAAAATATGTTGTAGACATGTGACTAAATCGGGGGCAAGATAGGCTTTTGCAGTTTTATAGTTATGAATGTACTTTTTTTTGAATTTAAAAGTACATATATTGAAATACTCCAACACAAAATTCATGACAATGTGTCACACTATGCCTGCACACTATGCATTCAAAGACAACACTGTCTGAGTGAAAATAATTTTATAAAAAAGAAACAGTGTGAAAACTCAATAAAATTGTTGAAAAAATATGTTGGGGAAAAATTCAAGTTATGCTCTATCACATACTACAAGCTCAGCTTCTGAAACATCCTGGTTTAGAAGCCTATAGCTATCGATCCCCCAATTTGACACAACTTTTGCTTGTTGTTCACGCCGGCCCTCACATTTTCAGCCGATTTTTACGGTGTCGTTCTGGCTATTTTCGTGAATTTTTAGTCTGAAAAATGGTGTGTGTGCACTCGTTTTCGTTGTTGATATTTGTAGCACCTTCTATGTTTTGTGATATTTGCGTTCCACACTTCGATAGGATAGGTGTTCAGGAACACATGCACAAGTTTTTCAATAAAATTCCATTTCTGTGCAACAAATTTTCCTGGCAAAACTTGGGTTTTGTTAGATTGGAAAAAATAGAAAATTTGATTTTGTGATCAGAGTTCAGTTTGTATAGGGCTAGAAAGAGTCTAATATGTTTGTACACTTAATACACATGATTCCTCAAACCCGGTGCACTTCAATTTGTGTGTAGAATGAAAACGTGAAGTCTCATTTTGGAGGGTATGACGGAAGAAAAAAATCACTTTCAAAAGCTATGAGAGGAGTTCGCTTCTCGAAATTCTTGATTGGAAATGACTATCCTAGTGACAGATATGATATTCCAAGCATAAAAATAAAGTAACTTCCACAGTATATTAGCTGCATACAAGGTCACTGTATCCACGAAACTCATGCAGTCAAAACGTTGTTGTTGTGTATTTATAAATACAGACAAAATAAATGACTATAAAGTACAGGGAAGCTAGTCTAGTGATACTAGAAGTTGAATCGAAAGCTTTCTTTGAATTATTAATAAGAAATCCGCAGAAACTGAGCATGTCGGAGGTGTCGAGACACGTGCACCATCAGTTTTGAAAAAAAATCTGGTCAGTATACCACAAAACCCGTACATTTTCCTATGCAATCGTGAAACTTTCCGACAAAAATTGGTGGGGCCAGCTTGAACATGAAATGTTGGAGTGGTTGTCTTTGAGTTTAATTTTTGAACTTCTCTTTTTGAGAAAATCTTTCTGCCATATTAAAATTCAATAGGTAACATTTGCATTTATTGAAACAGCAACTGTACACAACTTTATTCACATTTTTCAAGGGGCTCAACTACATATGACAGTGACCAAAATAGCTCTGACTGTAAAAAAAGCTCGTTCTAGATCTATCAGTAATCTTGTACATCGTACCGTCGATTTACCAAAACTAGCGACTTTACCATCAGGAACTCCTACGCAGTGGTACCGTCTGGCCTTTGACTCTCTTTTTACCAAGCTGAGGGGCTGGACCCCCAATGATAAGGGCTCTTGGATGATAAAGCAAAACATACCTGTTTGCTAAGAATCAACCTTCACTCATTCAAACGTGCTTTCACCCCCACCTGCTCTCACAGACAGCTGCAGCATAGACATCATTTACGACTCTGCTAATCGCTTTGGCATCCATATCCTGGATGCATCTGCTTTCGGTAACTTGTTACTGAAAGCAGATGCTATGGCATACAGATGGCATAAACACAATAAAGCACAACATTTGAGGTTTGGAGAGGCGAAGAGAAAGCTGACATCAAGAGAGCCTGAGATAAAAACATGGGAGAGACAGCACCCACAGACACAAACACAAAACATGGAGTCAAACTTTCTTCTTCTTCTTCTTCTTCTTCTTCTTCTTCTTCTTCTTCTTCTTCTTCTTCTTCTTCTTCTGTCTGCTTTCCCCTGCCTGCCTTCTCACCCTTGCTTGCCTGCACCTCTTCCTCTTCATTTCCCTCCTCCTCCTCTTCGTCTCGTCCCCTGGCCCCTGCCTGCCTTCCTACCCTTGCCTGCCTGCTTGCTCTTCCTACATTCACCTCTTCCTCTTCT
>WBZZ01006341.1:55000-63606 GCA_019918135.1 Paulinella micropora
GACTTATTATTAATAATGTTAAACAGTGCAATTCAGGAGTGGTAGCAAGTGCATAGCATTCATGTGCGCACGTAGTGCATCATATATAAAAAACATACACACATATACAGTTATTAATTACGTCAGAGTCACAAATCATTTTAATCAATTATAAAACGTTATTCAAGCAGAAAACATTACGTTTTTGCATAACTATCGTTAAGTTGATAACAGTCATTAATAATGTCAAAGGTGATTTATTAATAGCGTTGTTGGTGTTACAATCCCCGAAGATAGCTCAATAAAAAGTCGGTAATACAACCAGACACAAATCCCCAAAAGAGAATGATGTCTCGTTATATTAGCTCAGTGAAGCCGAAAAGAAAACGGCAACAGACCAAGGTTAAAATGGCATTAGGTCAAATCCGGCCAAACGATATTGAAAATAATGGGAAAAAACTAGGTGCACCTGACACCAGAAAAAGGGTACTTTTTACCGGCTATCCGGGGGGTGATGCCTACAGTACCCCTTCCCTTTTTTTGACGGAAATATGCAATATTTTCGTCATATAATTGCTGATTTCCTTTCTGCACAAACGCTACGGGGTGTCGCAACTAAGTGCATTAACCCACGGATAGACGGTGCAGTGGATATATAAAACGCATACGCCAGACACGAGTCAACTATAAATCTCCAGCCTCGTTTTTGTAAATAAAAACTCCTCCTTCCACACTTGTTGTCCCCCCCGTAACTTAATTCTGAGGCAGTATGTCAAGAACAAATAGTATTACTATTGCAATAAAAGCAGCGTTATAATTTTTCTCCTTCTCCAAAAACACTTCCGATCAGTAAATACATTGTCTTTTAATAACATACCCTTGTATTCAATCGGTTACCTTAATGTACTAGGGGGCCAGACCTAATAACTATATCCAAAGCCGGGGTGAGTGAGCCCGACCATGCGATATGCCGACACAAGTAGAGACAGACCGTGCTGGTATGACGATATTAAGTATATCCAAAGAAAAAAATTTAATATGTCTACTATGAGAACATTTTTTGAGAACATCACCCTGGATACTTGAAGCAGGGTCGTACCAGGAACACCATCGCTAAACTCACAAGCGATCCCCTTATACGGTGTCGTATCCATTTGCCGATTGACCCTCGCACTCATATGTTGCGATAAAAATGCCAAGTAACAACAATGGTATAAAAACATTTTAATAAGACATGATCTGACATGGGCACTATGAGATTAATCCACATGCAGCTTTCAATGTCCGACGCGTGATAAAAGAAAAAAAATGTCACTTACTGCCTTCGTCGCCTTGCGCGAACCCCTTTGCCAGGTGGCGGGCCGCCAACAAAAGTCAAGTCAAACTTCGACTCCTCCAGAATGTCCCATATTTTGTTAGGGATGGCGCCCAAAGATAAGTCAAAAGGAATATCAAGCACTCCTCTAGGCAGTGACTGAATAGTCCACGCAGTGTGGTCTTTGTCTCGAAGGGTAATAGTATCATCCCATGTCTCGAGATTTTTCGCGTCTTTGTACACCGGTAAATATTGTCTAGTTTTTGGATCCTCAACAGGGTCCATGCTTCTCCAAAAATGGAGTACCGGTTGTATCGTTTTTGCTGCTAAGGATCTCTTCGATGTCCGTGCTGCCCGTGTAGTCTGCGGGACCGCCACAGCTCGCATGAGATAAAGATCTGAGAGAGTGTCATCGGCAACATGAGATTCTGCCGGTCTCAACAGATAAAAAGCGTCTCGGACCCACTTGATGGCCGCAATCGCCTCTCCTTCCTTCCATCGCACATGTCGAATGTCCACATTACCCGCGTTCGGGTTAGTGTCCTTCTCCCCTCCTCCTCCATGGACATCCGTCGCTCGCATCGACCTTGCCACCTTCCTCGGTTGGTCGAAGATGAGATCGTTTTGCGCTCTCCTCCTCTGCGCCTCCGTGAACTTCTCCTTCGTACCGCCGCGGACTATGGGGGCTTTAGACTGAGTCCCCGCCGCGCTTTTGCGGTTTGAGTCTTCCTTACTCTCCTTCTCGGTCTCCTCCTTCTCCGTGACCGGTGCCCGATAGGCATTCTCCTCCTCTAAGGTATCCTCCTTCTGTATAGGCGGTACCTCTTGGAAGTCCTCCTTCATCCGTTTCAACGCCTCCTCAACGGATTCATCCTCAAGTAAGAAGGGGTCATATTTGATCAGCCTTCGAACATTCACAATGTGCATCTTCCCTCTACCCCTGATCTTATAATTCAGAGGTCCCATCTGTTCCATGATCTGGTATGGTCCTTTCCAGTGGGTAAACAGCTTAGAGCTAACCCCCTTAGGGACTTGAGGATGGTACAAGAGTACAATATCCCCAACCTGGAAACGGACTTGATCTAAGTGCGCTTGTCGCACTCCTTGTGCGTCAGTCTTTCTGCGCTCCGCCTCCCTGTGCGCCGCAACTATTTGTTCCGCCTCCATCTTCGCTCTTAGTCTCATCCCGAACAACTCATCCTCATCTGCCCAAGTGTCTTTTGGATGCAGAAGTGAGGTTGGGATATTAGGCTCTCGGCCGTAAACCAATTGATATGGCGAGACTGAGCTCCTGGCTCCTCCTAATGCCGATGAGGGTAGACAGTTCATTGCAAAGGCAAATGAAGGTGCTGCCTCCACCCAGGCTCTCTGATTCTCCTTCTTCATACAGTACATCTTAAGCGAGGCTTTGAGAGGTCTATGTACCCGCTCGATCTTGCCATTCGCTCTCGGGTTATAGGCAGTAACATATTGCCATTTCATCCCGTAGTACTTAGATAGTGTGTCGATGACTTCATTATTAAAGTCAGAACCTCGATCAGAACATATCTTTCTAGGCACTCCGATCTGCGAGACGATCCTATCGATCAGAGCCTCCGCAGTTGTCGTGCCTGTAGCGTCCTTAACAGGAACAACCCAGACATAATTGGTGGCTCGATCTATTGCGGTAAGAAGGTATCTGTACCCTTCTGCCGATTCGGGGAAAGGTCCCACATGATCGATGTGTAAAAATTCAAACATCCCGGCGTGTAACGGGAATGTACCGATCAGGCCAAAGTTCGCCTTCAGCGGTGTCTTTGTGGTTTTGCATGGGATGCATGCGTCCACTTCCCTGTCTATCTCCTCCTTCATCCCTTTCCACCAAAATCGCCTCGCTATGAACCAATGAGTTCTTTGTCGACCCGGATGTGCCAGTAAGGGGCAGTTATGGGTATATAAAGCGCCTCAACTTCTCTGGTACCCAGAGAGTCCATTTGTCAGGCTGTGATGCAAATTTGCCATGCTGGCCCTTGTACCACAATAGCCCATCTCTCCACGCCATCTCCTTCATCTGATCTTTGATCTGTGGAGTCTTTTTAAGCTCATTAGGGTTCTTGTATAACGTTATGAGCTCCTTGAACTCCGGATCCGTCGCCTGTTGCTGCCTCGTAGGCGAGGCGATATGAATAGTACCGTCCTCCAACCTTACTCCTACCCTTTCCGGGTCTTCATCAAGCTCGCTTCGATTTTCCTGTGGAGGTTCAGTACAGACCTCAGTCGTCTCCTCCTCTTCTTTTATATTCGCCTTCGCGTTCTCGTATGCCTCATAAGACCACTCAGCGTCTTCGAGAACATGCGCCTCACAGCATATGCCATGCTCCGGGCCTTGAGGACTATATCGTAGACCCGTGCGGTCATAACGAACGCCTCTTGCCATCTGCATCGCCTCTATGTGGCTCACCTCGTATACCTTGTCCGTGGACAGGTCCATCATCTCCACTGATGATACGAGAGCCGACACCTCCGACTGAAACTCTAGCCTGGAAAGGCTATCAGCGACTACGTTTCGCTTTCCCGGTAAGTAGACCATCGTGAAATTGAAACATGACAAGAAAGCTTGCCACCGCGCCAAACGGCCGGTTTGTTCATGATTCATCAACCAAAGAAGGTTGTGATGATCGGTCCTAACCGTGAATAGAGGTCCTCCCCACAAGTATTCTCTGAGCCTCTTGAGAGCCCATACTACTGGCAACGCCTCCCTCTGTCGCGTGCAGTAATTTCGCTCCGCCGCACACAGCTTTCTACTAATAAACATGATCGGGCGCAACTTTTTCTCCTCATCTTCCTGTTGCAGCACCGCGCCAATCGCAAACTTAGATGCATCCGTGTCGACTACGAACGGCTTCGTAAAGTCGGGCATCATAAGTACTAATCCGCCGTCCTTGGGATCTTTGTAAATGAGATCTTTGAGCGTATTAAACGCCTGCAAAGCCTCCTCATCCCACTTCTCAAAGTCTCCAAAATCAATCATCTTCTCCAGCTTAGCCCGAGTTGCACCCCAATCGGGTATGAACTGGCTGTAGTACTGTGCCATCGCAAGAAAAGAGTGTAACTCTGTGCGATTCTTTGGCAACTGTCTACTCATGATCTCCTCCCTCTTCTCGCGCGATATCGAGACCCTATTATGAGAAATCTCGTAACCCAAATACGTCACACTTGTCCTGGCAAGCTGACATTTCTTTAGGTTGCATTTCAGGCCAAATGCTCCGATGCGCCTGAAGACATCTGACAAGTGATCGATATGCTCTTCCATTGTGTTAGAGTATACGATGATGTCATCGATGTAACAAAATGCATATTCTCCCGCCTTCTGTCCTCTCCTTCTCATAAAACCATCCTCCGACTGGTCGTCATATTGACCGCTCAACATCTTCTGCATCGCCTTCTGAAAGAGCCCCGGGGCCTGTTTGAGTCCCATTGGAAGCACCTTCCACTGGTATATTTCCATACCCACAACGAATGCAGTCAGCCATCTGGATTTCTCGTCCAGTGGTATCTGCCAGAAGCCGTTCTTAAGGTCAATGACCGAATAGAATTTAGCATTCCGCAGCACCCTTCTGCCTTCTTCTAAGGTCGGCAGAGGATTTCTCTCTTCCTCTAGCACCTTATTCACACGGGCATAATTGATCGTCAAGCGCCATTCTCCTCCTGGCTTAGGGACGATTTTCGGTTGAGAGACAATTGGAGATGTAGATCTCTCAATAAAGTCCTCATCGAGCAACTGTCTCACATTCTCTTCCGCTATTTTTGCCTCATGTATGCTCAAATTTGCCCTCCGTGGTGCCGGAGATGGCTCCGCACCCGGTATCTTGTAAATGACAGCAGTGAAGTCATCCGACTTTACACCACCTGCCCGAGGAGGGTCGAAAATTTCTCTGTACGCCTCCATCTTAGCTTTGAGAAACGCCTTCTCTCTCTCCGAACCCACTCCTTCTTCTAAAATTTTCCGCGCCGCCGCTTGGAAATCTTCCTCCGACATCTTCTTATGCTCCTTGAGGGGCGCTAAGTCCTCCTCCAAACTCAAATCTTCCTCGGACAAATCGTCTAGTCCCGTTCTTTCATACGTGACTGTGTCCGGCTCATCATCATGACCGAGTCCGACAAGCGTATCAATAAGGTTCGCGTATTGTATCGGAGCCTTACGGGTGTAGAAACCATCAAAGCATGTGAAAGCTTGAGGTATCAATTTCAACTTGTCCTGGGCTCTGAGCTTTGCTTGTATGCACTGCTCTGCTCCCGAGACCCGAGTCGACAAGCCACCACTAACTGTTGCTTGCGAGAAGGAACAGGTATAGGATGATCAATAAGCCGGTCCCTTATCTCCTGTGCCCAGATCGCCTTCTCATTGTATGGCAGAATGACAGTATACGGCTTGTTACTCTCAAATAGAGTCCGTAGACACTTTTTCACTTCAGTTAATGAGCGCGGCCAGGTAGGCACATCGCCCCAAAAGTTCGTGATAAAAGTTTTAATGTCATCCGCTGGAGTATCGGGGATACGCCCCTTCCTCCTTGGCACAAACGCCTCTCTCTTCTCATCTGACACCTTCGCATGGTAACAGTAGCCATTAGTAATATGGACATCTGCCCCGCCACCTTCTGCGAATCTGGCCAACGACGGGCACTGTTTCGCAACACATATTATCTCCTCATTACGCGCTACGACTAAGTCATCAATAGACTTTCTGTCCCATGCGGGAATCGTAACCGTATACGCCTGCATCTCCGTCTCCCAATTGTCGGTCCAGGTCAGTTCCTCCGGCACTGTGACATAGGGGTGTACATAGGCTTCAGTTGCCTCATGTACGAAGGCCAACTTTTTCCTCTCCGTTGCTAGACTCAGCTCAAAAGCCTCGTATGAGTCAGTAGCAGTCATCGGATTAATATCCTCCTCCTCTCCATTCTTCACTCCATAAATCACCCGCCGTGCGGCGCAATCGATCACAGCCCCCATCGTAGCCAATTGGTCATACGACAGCAGGATTGAACCGTGGTAATCGGGGACAACATAGAGGTCCGCACGATATACTCGACCGGATTTCAATTTGAAAATTAATGTGACGATGCCCGTAATTTCCGTACGGCTGCCTACCCCTTTTAGGGTCCCCTTTGTTTTTCTAATGTTTTTGTCCACCCATGTCCGGTGACTATTCAAAAACTTCTGGCCGACAATATTAATATTCGCCATCGTATCATTACCAACTTTTAATGTGGTTTGTAAAGTTTCACAAAAGAGGTCAGTGTAGCATAGCGCGTCTGGTCTATGTAAACTAGCCGCTAGCACATGAATTTTTCGTTCTAGGGTTTTGAGTCTAAGCTCAAGTTCCTTGTCCTCTTCTCGTTCTCCCCCCTTTTCCGCCAACTTAACTTCTTGAGTCTCCGGGGCTTCCGGTATCTCGAGTGTCTTTTGGACAGAGTCTGGTACACCGAGTGTACTCGTGTCTATAGCAGAGACTATTGAGTCCTTTGGCGGGGGTACGGTCCGCTGCTTCTTCGTAGGAGAAGACCTAGCCTTTGGTTTCGGCTTCCTCTCCTCCATCGCCTTCTTCGCCTTCCTATTCGCATCATTTATCATATTAGCTCTCGAAGGATGACTAGCAAGTGCTTACCTTGAGGCTTGTGAGGCTGTGTGCCTTCACCTTCACGTCTGGGAGGAACGGAACCGTTCGTATCCTGTTCATCAACAGTAGGCATAACTGTGACTGTCGGATTAAAAAGAACAGTTTTTATCTCCTTCTCTCTCTTCTTTTCCTCTCTCTTCTCCTCCCGTCAGTCTACGACGACAACACGCTCACCTGAGCCGGTAGCTTCGTCTTGATGTCCCCCCTCCGTAGCGGTATAAGCTTGCGGGGGTAGTTGGAGCTGGAACTGGTGCTATAATTCCAGTATCCGTGTCCTCTGGGAGGGCGCGCTGGGGTCCGTCCTCCCCTTCCACGAAAGCCTCGTCCTCGTGGTGCCGCCCCTCTTGGTGTCCCTCGGGACCCTCGTGACGATCCTCTCGTCTCTCCTCCTCCTCTAGTCGGCGCCTTTGATCGGCCCGATGTCTCTCTCTTCTCCCTTCTCTTCATTCTGTCAAGGAAGTAAATGATGGCCTCCCGGAACTCCGCATCCGAGACCATATTCGCATTCCACCTCCCCTCCTCCAACTCCTTCTTGTACATGGCGTACATGGTCTTTTTCATGCCTTCGAGCTCTCTAAGGAAAAGATTTCGCTGCCTATCATCAAGAGAGTCGTGGCTGAAGAGGCAATTGCCTACTCCTTTCTGTGCCTCATGCTTACACGCCATGTATGAAAAATAGCGGTAGCACGGCGTCGGCTCATCATCTCTCCCCCTCTTGAGACCTGCCGTTCGAGTTGCATGTGCTGCTTGAGCACCTCCAACCCCCTGTGTCGCGGCACTGGAGAATGACTCGGTGGCCGTGTCCAATTCGGAACACGCGTCGAGCACCTCCTTGAACAGGTCGCCCGGCGGAGTAGCCGCTACAGTCCTCTCGTATATATTCGTTTCTAAAAAATCCGCCGTCTTCACCGCCGTGAAGGTCGGACAGGACTGTATGATCCTTGCGAGCTTGCTCGGGTGTCGTGTACACAAAGCACTCAGGAAGTACAAAATGATAGACTTCCGGCTATAAAAGAGCCCGTACTTGGCGCTGACCTCAGTGAGGATCGCTGCCAACCTCGTGCCAATGCCCAGCCCTTCGTTCACCTCTTGAAAAATCTCAAACCCAATCAAAGTACCAGTGCACAGGTGCTGATACCCATGAGTTTTAAAGTATTGCAAGAGGACGGCAACTGGCACCGTGCATTGCAGGTCTGAGGCTGCTCTCCTAGCCGCCACCTTTACCGCTCTCATCGCCTTGTACTCCCCAACATCAAACCCTTGTGTGATGATTGATGGGTCCAACAAGGTGTACAACGCCTCATACTCCTGTGTTTCGTCCGTTGGATGCTGCTTCATACAAGCATCAATTCTTCTGAGCTTGTCTCGAAGGTTCGCATCCGTGTCCTTCTGACTCGCTGTCTCTGCATACAGCGTCAGAGCAGTGGCATCGGACTTTGTATATTTTTGGAAGGCCTGTATGATAGCCTGTCTGTCCTTTTTGTCATTACTGTTGACAATAACAGTGGTAGGCGCTGAGCTAGTCGCAGGGGCCGAAGGGCTGTGTGGGCTGACGGGGCGGAGCGGCCGAGGGAGCCATATAAGATCCAGAGGAATATTTCGGTCCCTTTGTTCCCGCCGCCTTGGCTAATGCAATCTTTGCCTCCATCTCCT
>WBZZ01006342.1:37500-42500 GCA_019918135.1 Paulinella micropora
GAAAGAAAGAAGGAAAGAGAGAGAGAGAGAGAAATAGAGAGGGGGGGGGATGAAAGGGAGAGGGAGGGAGGGAGGGAGAGAGAGAGAGAGAGAGAGAGAGAGAGAGAGAGAGAAAGAGAAAGAGAGAGAAAGAGAGGACACCGCAGGCACTCTCTGTGGTAATGCTTCAATGGCGAGGTCGAACTCGACAAAACAGGCAGACAGGCAGGCAGACAGACAGACAGTGACAGACAGACAGACAGACGGCAAGGGAAGGCGAGGGAAGGCAAGAGAAGGCAAGAGAAGGCAAGGGAAGGCAAGGGAAGGCAAGGGAAGGCAAGGGAAGGCAAGGGAAGGCAAGGGAAGGCAATGGAAGGCAAGGGAAGGCAAGGGAAGGCAAGGGAAGGCAAGCGAAGGCTATCTATCTATCTATGGAGAACACCGCAGGTACTCTCTGTGGTAATGCTTCGATGGCAAGGTCGAACTCGATTTTGGCCTGATATCAGAGAAGAGAGAAAGAGAGAGAGAGAGAGAGAGAGAGAGAGAGAGAAAGCGAGGCGAGGTCGAACTCGATTTTGGCCTGATCAGAGGAGAGAGAGAGAGAGAGAGAGAGAGAGAGAGAGAGAGAGAGAGAGAGAGAGAGAGAGAGAGAGTGAGAGAGTGAGAGAGTGAGAGTGAGAGAGAGAGAGAGAGCGACAAAAAAAAATAATAATAATAATAGGCTTCCTCAGACTATAGCATCAGATCCAGATCCTGGACATGTGCCTCCATTGGGTCACCGGGGTCAGCCGATCCCAACGCATTGTCAGAACACCAAACAGACATAGCAGCAACAGCAACAGCAGGGGCAGATGGGGGCTTTGAAGTGCATGAAGAGCTAGATGCGAGGGTGTTAGCTGAAGAGAAGAACTCGGAGACACTACGCTGCGCTCCCGAACCCCTCTCTCTAGCCAGGACGTCCACACTGCGCGGACGGCCGCGCCGCGCAACATCAACGTCACTTGGGGGAGAGGGTGGGACAGAAGCTGATGGAACCTCAGTGAGGTCAATCACCTCCTCACCCCCATCATCCACCTCAAGCTCCTCCCTTTTACCCTCCCTAGCAGACCAACACTCAGACACATATGATCCAAACAACACATCCAACTTTGGAGGGGGACGCAACGCTGTAACCCCTAACAACGCAGCAAGCCTAAAGTTACTGCGGAAGCGCGACTTCCCCTGAAAAAGCTTACAAAACAATCGTGATTGATCCACAGGCGACATATCATCCCAACGCTGCCGCACAGAGCCCTCCCGCTCCCGCCCAAGCAACACATCCTCCACCACAACCTCACCACCTACGACCTCACCACCCTCCTCACTCCCTCCATCCCCCTCAGCACCCCCCACAGCCATGCCACCGAGCCTCTGCATACTCAGCAACAGCTGCTTACGTCTCGCCTCATGCATGGGGCAATCCCATAAGAAGTGCGCAAGGGACTCATTGACATCATCATGACAACAGAAGCAGCGAGGGGACATGCCACTAACCAACTTGCTGCGGTACAACCGAAGGCGGTTGTTGCAGCTGAGCAACCTTCTCCGAAGCAGATTATAATGCGCATCATCAAGGGCTACCCATCTTGGGAACTCCTTAGTTCCAAAGACTTGTCTTAGGATGACTCGCAGGCCATCAGTAAGATCGCTGCCTGCCTCTCGCTTGTCCCACATCAGTTGCTGCACCATCTTGACGTCCTGCTGAAGGGCCCACTTGTCCACAGTCGAACTCCAACCCTCGAGGTCCTTCTCTGAGCTATTTAGGAGCTCCTGAAGCCCTTGTTGTAGATCCATTGAGTCCCTGATAGCGCTTTCGGCCTCCGCAGTCCAGTCGGATTTGATTTGAGATGCGATGACAGGAAATCGCTTCTCCGGTAGAACACGCAGCCGTCCATAGAACTTCAGTTGCGCCGCCCGCCGCAAACGCTCCGCACTCAAAGAGCGCGCCAGAAAGAGTGTAATCCACTTGCTTGTCTTAGGGCTGATGCCGAGAATCATCCTCATGGGGCGCAGCATTGCTGCCTCCAGCTTGGTGAGCTGCGATACGGGGGCACGCCAGACATCGAAGGCGTACTTCAGCTTGGCCCCCACAAGTTGATTCCAGCACATGAGACGATACCTAGCTTGTATCTCACCTGCACACCACAAAGAGTACCAACCTGCGGTGGCGACTTCAGTGACACGCGTAGCCCGCAGGGCCTGCTCCTTCCACTTCAGGTCGTCGGTGATAACCACTCCCAGGTACTTGTACTGACTGGTGACACAAAGCTTCTGGCCGCGAAACCACACCACGGGCTCACCTCGCTCCCTGATACTTGGTCGTTTCGCCTTGCTCGACGTGTAAACGGGCATGATTTCCGTCTTGCCGGGCTTCAAGTTGACTTCCAGCCGGTAATCTTCCGCAAACTTGGCCACAACATTGACCATCTTCTGGAGCTCGGTGCGACTGTGAGCGATGAGGGCCACGTCGTCCGCGTATAGAAGTGCCTTGATGTCGTTCAGCCGCTTCACATCCGTGATCTTGAGGGCACTCGCCAGCCGATCACACAGCTCATCCATAAAGACGTTGAAGAGTGTGGGAGAGAGAGGGGACCCCTGTTGGACGCCTACACCCTCCAGTACTTCGGGGGTGAGTGCTCCATCAACTAGCACTTGCGACGAAGTGCTCGTAGCACCTACGTAGCGTGCGCCAGAACTTGCCCCTTACACCCAGCTTCCAGAGCCTCTCAAATAGACCATCTCGCCAAACAGACGGGAAAGCCTTGCGTAGATCGACGAACAGGACATACGACTCCCGCTTCTGCTGCTGACGCCCCTTCAACCTCTGCCAAAGGGTAAAGACCTGATCCGTAGTGCGACGCCCCGGGCGGAAGCCTCCCTGCTCTGGACGTAGCTTATCCGGGCCATCCACGAAGAGCGTTAGACGAGTAGCTAATAAGGACAGATACAGCTTACCAAGGCAACTAATAATCGAGATATCCCTCCAGTTGTCAGGATCCGTAGGATCCCCACCCTTGGGGATATTGACGATGATTCCCTTGCCCCAAGCTTTTGGAGTCCTCTCGGCTTCTCGAATCCAGTTGAAGTACTGCGTTAAGTAGCCATTGATGTAGGCGCCGCCATACTTGAGCATCTCGTTCTTCACTTTGTCCTCGCCACAAGCTTTGTGGTTATTCAGGGCACGTTGCCTTGCAAGGACCTCCTCTTGCGTGAACGGCTTGTCCAGCTCTTCGCAAGTGTCTTCACCTACTTCGTGCTCCTTCATAGCCCGGGCCACCTCATCTCTGAAGCGATCGTTCCAGTGGAACTGCCGCTTAGCTTCGGCTTCCTCCCACTCCAACGAGCCTGCTTCTGCACAGCACTCCACCACAACAGCCGCACTTGCCGGATTTTCCCGTGGCTTCACCGAATTTTTCCGAAATTCCTCCCACCGAGCGACCATTTCCGGCGGCGTACACGCCAGTGAGCCATCCTCCCTTTGCACCGGCGCGGAGACCTTCGTTCTGCGTGCCCCGCCAAGCCGCTTCGCGAGTAGCCAAAAGCGCTTTGAGGATTGCTCGCGTTGACATTTGACCCTTCGTTCTGCGTGCCCCGCCAAGCCGCTTCGCGAGTAGCCAAAAGCGCTTTGAGGATTGCTCGCGTTGACATTTGACCGCTTCTTCCTGCACTTGCTTGAAGGAGGCGGACTTCTTGGCCCGAGTTGCCTTCCGAATTTACTTGCGGAGCCGTAGCCAATTCAGACGGGCTTCCGCATTCGATTCATCCCTCCTGTATGCTGCGTAGGCCTCCCGGCGCTGCTGAATGAGCTCCTTTAGCTCCCCGTCGAACCAATTGTTGGTGAAACGGGGTCGTATACATCTGGAGCCAAGGACCCGGTGCGCCGCCATTCGGAAGGACTGCGCCACTCGCTCGGTGACGTCATCTACCACCCGTTGGCTGTCGGCACCACCCGATAGGTCAAGCTCAGGCAGCTGATGTACTCCAAGCTTCTGTAGGCAATGCTGGAATACGTCATCGAACTTGTCGCGTAGATAATCCAGCGCTTGCTTCGCAGCGTGATCATTACCCGAGACACCAGCACCAATAAGCTTATCAACACGAAAGGACCTGTAAGGTTTCGCAGCCCGCTTTGGCCGGCGCTGGCCGCTCCACGTCAGTTCGGCCCATACTGCCTTGTGGTCCGTATCAAGATCATCTTCGCATACTCCGAACTTTGCTCCAGATGCCAAGCCAGGCGACGCGCAGATGTAATCGAGGAGGTGCTTGCCTGTGCCCATGCCGCGCTGCTCACGCCGGGACCACCAGTAGGACCCTTCCACTGGGCACGAGAAGCCGCTCAGATTTCGCAGGCCCGTAGCGACGAGGACAGCCGCGAGTCTCTTGCCGTTCTCCGAACGTACCGGTGCTCCCTTATCATCGACCTCCCCGTGCTGACCGACGATGCCCTCCTCTTTTCGGCTGCATGCCGGCCCGAGCTTCGCGTTGGCATCCGTCACCGTGACCACAAGACCTTTGGCTCCAAAAAAAGCTATAGCTGCCTGCCAGGCCGCATACGCCTCTGACGACTCTTCTTCCTGCGTTTCCTGGGGAAAGTAGCCGTTGCCCACATAGATATCCTGAGCGCCGGTAACACCCGAGGCGATACGCAGCCACACTTGCTGCCGGTGGTCGACGGGGGCTGACACCAGGTTGCAATACGGACCAAGGAAGTTAGCCACCGCGAATAGAACCCCACCCTTGCAGCGATTTTTCTCGCTGACCTCCGCAGGTTTTCCAAAAATCCGGAATCCATCCAGGCTGCATTTGGAAAGTTGCTTCTTGCCCATGCGGTGCTCCTGAGCCCCGATGACTAGCCAGCCCTCGTGCTTGTAGAATGATGCCCATTCCGCCGTGCCTACGTTGTCGTATCCCGTTTTACCCTGCCAGTTGTGACTCGCGACGAGTAGCTTGAAGCCGGTATCGAACTGCTTGGAGCGGTGCTT
>WBZZ01006342.1:65000-66695 GCA_019918135.1 Paulinella micropora
AGTAAGCAAGTAAGCAAATAAGCAAGTAAGCAAGTAAGCAAGTAAGCAAGTAAGCAAGTAAGCAAGTACCAGGAGGTGAGAAAGTGATAAAGTAGGTATCATTGTCTTGTAACGCTGTGAGGGGAACGATAGCGCCAGAGACAGACTGACATAGCCCACCCAGCTAATGTAAGTAAGTAAGTAAGTAAATAAGTAAGTAAGTAAGTAAGTAAGTAAGTTAACTGACATAACCTACCCAGCAGATTGAGGGAAATAGATAGGTATGTCTTTAAGTAAGTATCGTAAGTAAGTAAATGCGTGAGTAAGTAAGTAAGTGATTAAGTAAGTAAGTAAGTAAGTAAGTAGAATGACATAGCCCACCAAGCTGTGGCAAGGATATAAGTATATTATGCGACTAGCAGCAAATTTGACGTGTTTTGCGGGCGAGTCCGGAGCCGGGCCGGCGAGCCCGCAAAACACGTGAAATGTGGCGCGCCGCATATGTAGTTTTTATCGGTAACCTGACCACATTTTGTGGAGTTGACCCATAAAAAGTAGGTATGTCTTTAAGTAGGTAACTTAAGAGAGTAAGTGTGTAAGTGAAAAAGTGAGTAAGTGAGTAAGTAAGTAAGTAAGTAAGTAAATAGACAGCTGATGGAGGGAAATAGGTAGGTATGTCTTTTTTAGCAAGTAACGTAAGTAAGTAAGTGAGTAAGTAAGCAAGTGCGTGAGTGAGTGAGTGAGTATGTAAGTAAGTAAGTAAGTAAGTACAGGTGTTGCATGGAAATAGGTAGGTATGTCTTTAGGTAAGTAAGTGAGTATGTAAGTAAGTAAGTAAGTAAGTAAGTAAGTAAGTACGTACAGCTGTTGGAGGGATGTAAGTAGCTATGTCTTTAAGTAAGTAACGTTAGTAAGTAAGTGAGTAAGTAAGTAAGTAAGTAAGTAAGTAAAAAAGTAAGTAAGTGAGTGAGTGAGTAAGTAAGTAAGTGAGTGAGTAAGTAAGTAAGTAAGTAAGTACGTACAGCTGTTGGAGGGATGTGAGTAGGTATGTCCTTAAGTAAGTAACGTAAGTAAGTAAGTAAGTGAGTAAGTAAGTAAGTAAGTAAGTAAGTACAGCTGTTGGAGGGATGTAAGTAGGTATGTCTTTAAGTAAGTAACGTAAGTAAGTAAGGGAGTAAGTGAGTAAGTAAGTAAGTAAGTGAAAAAGTAAGTGAGTGAGTGAGTGAGTGAGTAAGTAAGTAAGTAAGTAAGTAAGTAAGTACGTACAGCTGTTGGAGGGATGTAAGTAGCTATGTATTTAAGTAAGTAACGTTAGTAAGTAAGTGAGTAAGTAAGTAAGTAAGTAAGTAAGTAAGTAAAAAAGTAAGTAAGTGAGTGAGTGAGTAAGTAAGTAAGTGAGTGAGTAAGTAAGTAAGTAAGTAAGTACGTACAGCTGTTGGAGGGATGTGAGTAGGTATGTCCTTAAGTAAGTAACGTAAGTAAGTAAGTAAGTGAGTAAGTAAGTAAGTAAGTAAGTAAGTAAGTAAGTACAGCTGTTGGAGGGATGTAAGTAGGTATGTCTTTAAGTAAGTAACGTAAGTAAGTAAGTGAGTAAGTGAGTAAGTAAGTAAGTAAGTGAAAAAGTAAGTGAGTAAGTGAGTGAGTGAGTAAGTAAGTAAGTAAGTAAGTAAGTAAGTAAGTAAGTACGTACAGCTATTGCATCAAAAAAATAGGTAT
>WBZZ01006343.1:0-2500 GCA_019918135.1 Paulinella micropora
CAGGAGCTTATTTATATTGCTTCCACTGTTTGTAGAAAGAATAGGAATGATAACAAAAAGTGTTTTTATTAATATTAAATCACTTTAACTTAAAAAAAAGACTGATTTTTGACCGGTCCGAAACCACGTTTTACGATGATTTTTCTATGTTTTTTTGGTGTCTGCAATCAGAATATGACAGCGTGCCGTTGCGATAACAAAGGAAACCAGCTTTATTTATCATTATAGCATTATTTCACTTTATTTTCCTCACTTCTACTCACAAATTAGCTTGCGGACTTAGTTTTTTTTAGGTAGGGGACGTGTCGTAGGTAGGGGTAGGGGCGGAGGTGAGGAATCGATGTAAGTCCGATGTGATGCACCTGTTCTTATTAGCTTTATGATTATTACTGCTACTATTACCATATCATTATTATATTATTGTTTAATTTCCTTAGAAAGATGCTTTTAGAAGGGTGAGAGATGAAGGGGGTGGAGTGTGGGTGGGTGTGTGGGTGAATAAAGGGATTGTCAGTGAGGACGTGACAGCAACTAGGTTCATACAAAACAGATGCAATCAAAATGCTTTTCTTTTAAAGTAGCTACCTTATATGCTCTACAATCAGATCAATTTCAAATCAAACGAAAAAGTGGACGATGACCCAAGCGCCTGTTCAGATACCTAATAAACACGCGAAACATATTCAGACGCACGATTGCAGGCGGATGTACATAAAAATCTTCAACGTTTGTAGATTGGAGGACTTCTACAGGAGCGGCAGATCCGAATCTGAGCTCGTTGATTGGTCGCTCGTTGATTGATCATCCCACGAGCAGAGGCCACACTGTCGCCTCCCTCCTCGTTTTCATAGTGGCAGATGGTGCATTCCCACGGTTCCGGACCAGGAACTCGACGGCGCCTGCGCCGCGATGGCTCTGTCTCTGATTCGCGCGTTCACGTGCGCGCTTGCGATAGACTCCTCGTCCCTTTGCGCATTAGCAGCCCTGCGTTTGCGGCGACGTCCCCGACCTGCTCGACGACCGCGAGCGCCACTACCAATGCCATTCGCTTACCCCAGCTACTACCAACACAATGTAATCATCATGCAGCTACGATACATAGCAGAGCATACAATTATACTAGCTATGAGAAATGAAAATCGACCATCTCCGTCTGAATCCGAAGCATGCTGAGGTGCTGGAGCTGCAGCATCAGCAGAGAGCTCATCCTGGAGGCCGCAATCACAAACCTGAAAATGGCTCCATGCCACGTCGATAAGCTGAGCCTTTTTGAATTGTTTGCGATCTCCGTCTTGGGTGGATACGCCATGCATTCGAAGCCAATACTTGAGCTCCTTTATCACCATTTGGCTCGCCGCAAAGGCTTCCTTGTCTGCTGCTTCGCTAAGAAGTAGCGACACCTTACGCCACGGTGCTGAGGCAAAGTTGAAAGCCACATCCTGTGCGAACTTCTCCTCTGCAGTGAGCTCCCTCGCGCCGACCCACTTTGGATGTGCAGGCGCCTCTCTGTCGTTGCAAAAGTAAGTTCGCGGTAACGACATTAACTCTTCCTGTGTCAGCCGCGTGAGACCTTCCATCTTTTCTTTACGATTGGGCGGCAACTCCCAAAAAGTTGACAGGAAGTTCGTCGATGAGGCGAAACTCTACTCTCCACTCCGTCCCCTTCGCGTCAGTGCAGGACATGTGTGCTGGACGGCCGGGCAATCCACCGTCCATGTACTCACCGTCGAATTCAATTCTGGTGAGATTCTTACCCGCAAGCATCTCCTCGATCCATGCCTTTTCATCCTCACCACAGTATTTGGATGCCAGATACCGAATATCTTTTTGAGTCGGGAATTGACAAAGTGGCCGACAGGGAGCTTCAGTGGAAGGTCAGTCTCTGAAAGAAAAAAACACACAGAATAAGGAGAATTAGTATGTTACAGTAATATTAACGTTGTCTATGAACAACACAGCCAAGGAAAAGAAATGATAAAAATTGACCTGGACGCTTGACGAACAGTTGAAGTGGCGCCCCTTTCACGTTGTCGTGCTCCCCGTGCCACTCCTTTTGGGCATCCCCCCATGTCTTGATCTCCGCAGTCGGAAGCGCTCCCGGCTCCAGCTTCTTGATTCGGTATGCCAACGGCCTGTTGTAGTGCTTGATGTGCTTGTTCATGCAGGGACTGTAATGAGTTTGCCAGTCGTAGTTGCAGCCGAGAATCAACAGCACGTAGCGATCTCGCTTGGTTTTGAAGGCCAACATGGCCTTGAAGAGAGCTTGGGCGATGTTGGTAACGAAGAACGAGCTTTTCAAACCAATGTCCATCACCCTGAAGTCTTGGTCGTCGCCGTCGTGACCGTGCCCTGGAGGCTTTCGATGAGTCTGGACTTCTCCCCTGACATCTCTGTCGACAATATCAGAGGCAAAGCCAAGCATGGCCACGCTGTGTTGTCGCCTGCTCCATCCCATTCCAGGTACAGCTTCCACGATGCCATAGTGCGTCGATCCCACAGC
>WBZZ01006343.1:10000-20000 GCA_019918135.1 Paulinella micropora
ATTTTTGTTTTTCATGAGTTTCTATCGCTATCCCCCCTACTTTTGGCTGGTTGCCGTTGTTTTTGTGGCTGTGTCGCGACTTATGTTGTCGGTAGCGGGGGGGGGGGGGGGGTGGGTGGGGGGGGGGGGGGGGGGGGCTCGCGTCGCTTCCGGTATGAGTGTTTTTCCCGCTGTTTTTTTTCTTCCTTTTGTTTTATTTTTGTTTTTCATAGTTTCTATCGCTATCCCCCCTACTTTTGGCTGGTTGCTGTTGTTTTTGTGGCTGTGTCGTGACTTATGTTGTCGGTAGCGGGGGTGGAAAAGAAAACAAAGGATTTTGGCATTCAGGACACTGCCCTAACGCAAATATTTGCGTGAATTCCGAAAAATCATATCAGCATCAACATCGAGACTGGGGCTAGCCACCCTGCAAATATGAGCTCCCAACTCCTCCTGCTTCCCACAAACCATGGTTTATTCCGACAGGGTGCCAAAATGGTAGGAGGGGGGGAGGGGGGGGGGGGGGGGGGGGGGCTCGCGTCGCTTCCGGTATGAGTGTTTTTGCCGCTGTTTTTTTTCCTTTTGTTTTATTTTTGTTTTTCATGAGTTTTTATCGCTATCCCCCCTACTTTTGGCTGGTTGCTGTTGTTTTTGTGGCTGTTTTTTTTCCTTTTGTTTTATTTTTGTTTTTCATGAGTTTCTATCGCTATCCCCCCTACTTTTGGCTGGTTGCGGTTGTTTTTGTGGCTGTGTCGCGACTTATGTTGTCGGTAGCGGGGGGGGGGGGGGGGGGGGGGCTCGCGTCGCTTCCGGTATGAGTGTTTTTGCCGCTGTTTTTTTTTCCTTTTGTTTTATTTTTGTTTTTGATGAGTTTCTATCGCTATCCCCCCTACTTTTGGCTGGTTGCTGTTGTTTTTGTGGCTGCGTCGCGACTTATGTTGTCGGTAGCGGGGGTGGGGAGGGGGAAGTAGCCAGGCTGATGTTAAATACTTTTTAGTTTGCTGATGAAGCATTACACCGATGACTGCAAGCTGCGGGAGACCGCGGCGGTGATCGGGGTGTATCTCACCCGCTACAACAATTTCAAGTTGGACGAGGTCACGCAAGTGGAGACTTCGGAGGGGGAAGTTTCCCAAAACGCTCCTGGGTAAAATAATTCATGATTGCTTCTGCCTGCATTTTCTTTCTTTTGCTAATAGGCTGGCAATCACTTTTCCTGATGATTGGCGCAGCAAGAACAAGTATGAGATAAACCGAGGTATATTTTTCTTACATGCACTAGGTTCCGAAGACGGATTCCGGGACGGGTTCCGGAGACGGGTTCCGGGGGGGGGGGGGGGGGGGGTTGAAATGCCCTCATAATATTATTAATATTTGAAATAATATGTATTCTGATTATAGTACACTCAGATTCGTGTACTTTGTTTGAGGTTCTCATCGCTCCATCCTGGCGCTTCGCGACTTGGATCCGGATAGCACGGGTGATAAGAAGCAGGAGTTTCAGTTGTTGAATTTTTATTGGTTCAACCTGAAGCATGCTCTTGCCCCTTGTCGGGAACCCGACCAATCCCGAGATTTTGCGCAAGTGGAGAAAGAAGGAGATTTTGCTGATCCAGGAAGCGAACCGGGTAAAATTATGTTGCCTTTGCTTTGCACGTTGCTTTATTTTTTGCATTCTTAACTATGTTGCCTTTGCTCTGCAGCGCAAGAGGGAGCTCACTCACCTGGGGGAACCTCGGTCTTCGTCACGAGTAAAGAAATTGAAGCATGGTATGTTTGCTTTACATTTAAGCGTTATGTCATGACAGCATTGTAGACATACATATATATCACAACTTTGCGTTCTTTTTTTTTTTTTTTTTTTTTAATGTGAACAGGAAGTTTGGCGGAGAATGAGATCGTCGGAGAACTTCAGGAGGAAGAGATTCAGCCGGAGCCTAAATCAAGCAAGAAGTCTCCAAAAGGTATTTCTTTTTCTTTCTTTGTCTTCTTTTCATCTTCTTCCTCATTCTCGTCTTCCTTGTCATCAAGCAAACGTCAGATTTCTCTGTAGGGGGAAAGGTCACGAAGACTGGCGGAAACAAAAAGGTATCAAAATCGTTTGTTTGTATGTGTGTGCAAAAATCAACACATATACAATGATGCTTAGGAGACTGCAGCTGGTGGCGTGTCAGAGGAAGGAGTCAGATCAATCCTTAACACCATGCTGGAGGCTCACAGCAAGAAGCTGTTGGCAGACATGGCCAAGGCTAAGGAAGAGGAAAGGAAGGAAAGAGAGAAGGAAAGGGAGAAGGAGAGGAAGGAAAGGGAGAAGGAGAGGAATGAAAGGGAGAAGGAGAAGAAGGAAAGAGAGAAGGAGAAGAAGGAAAGAGAGAAGGAGAAGGAGAAGGAGAAGGAGAGGCTTGCCAAGGAAAAAGAGGAGAAGGAGAGGCTTGCCAAGGAAAAAGAGAAGAATAAACAGAACAGGAAGAAAAGAGGTAAGACTGAAGTAAACGATGAGGCAGACGAAGAAGATACTGAAGAAGAGCAAGAGCAGCCAAGAGCAGAAAAACTAACAAAAACAAACAGAATAACGAGACTAGCGATATTGCAAAACTTCTTGCTATATTGCAAGCTCGTGATTCTTGTGTAAACACCACACCTCCCCGGAACGTTAACGTCACGCCCAGCACCCACACTAACTCATCACCTTGGTTTGAGTTTGCTCTAGCATCAATGGCATTGAATCACAAATAATACATGTGTATGCATGCAAAGGTAGGCTATCCTCGCTCGTACATGCAATCAGCTTGTTTTTTTTTTGTAGGCACTTGGAGATACACTTTGATCTTTTTGATGCCTGCGTGTGCACGTGAGCACCTATCATTCAGATCAATTTCAAATCCAACTAAGCTTCTGTAATATTATAATAATTAGTTAATATTTGCTTAAAACGATATGTGTGCAAATCAATTGCATCTTCGTTGCATGCTTCTCTCCGTTCCACTCCTCCTCTATCCTTCCCCTCCCGACACGTCCCCCTACCTAAAAAAAACTAAGTCCGCAAGCTAATTTGTGAGTAGAAGTGAGGAAAATAAAGTAAAATAATGCTATAATGATAAATAAAGCTGGTTTCCTTTGTTATCGCAACGGCACGCTGTTATATTCTGATTGCCGACACCAAATAAACATAGAAAAATCGTCGTAAAACGTGGTTTCGGACCGGTTAAAAATCAGTATTTTTTTTGAAGTTAAAGTGATTTAACATTAATAAAAACACTTTTTATTATCATTCCTATGCTTTCTACAAACAGTGGAAGCAATATAAATAAGCTCCTGTTAGTTTGGGAGAAATTGACATAATGTCTTGAAAAATTTCGGAAAAAGTGACCCCCCCTAGTTAGCCGTTTTCTTTGTTTAAGGAGGAAGAAAAACTGGTGATCCCCCCTACTACTCCGCGATATGCCCACTCCCTACTCTTCACCTCAAAACCTTTACCTCTAACTAAAATATCAGCCTACTATACCTCTAGTGATCCTGCTGAGGATGACGACCCACAAGAACGAGGAAATAATGTTGTACTATTTTCGTGCCTTAGGAGTTCACCCGCGGCCCCCTCACCTCCGTCTCTCACGTCGACAAGCTCGGATCCAAGCGAGGTCATTACCTAATCCGATCGATATCTCTAACTTACCTATGCCCTGCACTATAGCTCGTCGTCAAGTAGATGCGACGCAGACACCCCTGACCCATACCAACCTGCCTACCCTACCTTCGTCATCCTCATCGTCATCTCTGCCTCCCCCAATACTGACGGGACTTCAACTCAACGTAAACCAACAGCAGACACTATTTACCATTCTAAACAACTTCCCTGCGTTCTCAAGCCTTCTATCCTTAAACCAAGCAGCAATGGCAAAGACACAACTACCCACTGCAGAAGGCGATAGTCCCGGAGTTAATGCTGCCCCCAACCCTAATCCCGAAGGACCTACTGCAACGCTTGTCTCGTCTGCAGTGAGAGTTGATAAATGTGCCTTGCCCCCTTGCGCGACCACGGCCACCGCAGCCACCAGCAGCAGCAGCAGCAGCAGTTTATCAACTAACACATTGGAGCTGCGGACCTGCCTAAGGACCCTGCCCTCCCGACGAATACCAAGGATGCCCTGGAAAACCCTCAACCACTAAGCAGCCCTGTCACCCCGGCAAAGACACCCAGCAAGAGCCCCTCACCAGCGATGGAAAGCAACGAACCGGAACCTGCAGCACTCAACGATGCAAGCAAACTTGCCAATGCCCCCCCTGTTACCGGAAGAAAAGACGACGAAGAAGAGCACAACCAGGAGGAAAAGCAAGCAGCGGAGCAACCCGTGCTCTCGAAACCCAGCCCTAAGGACTCGACCCCGGCGAAGTTTGCACTCTCTCCAGTTGGCACACGACCCTTGAAGAAGCAGCTAGCCAAGAAGGAGAAGTCTGCCAAGAAGACGGCATAGGGACATATGGAAATGTCAAAACGTACTCTACGCAAGTTCCAAAACAGGGTACGAAACCTAGTCAAACTATCAAATTGGATCCCCAGTGACATCCAGCGACACTCCATGACAATATCAGCTAACTTCAACATTGCCCGGAGATTGTTCCGCCTACTTAATACCCAACTTCTGAATACAAGACTGGCCCTCTCCCAAGCCAAGAAGATTCGATGGTCAGCATATACACCCCTCGTGAAAACAATCTACTATCTATTAATTGCAGCCCTCGCCTTCAACAAAACTGACCCTGCCCTTCGCCGCTTCAAGCCGATGCTTTGCCTATTGCAACGACAAAACAGAGCTGACCTTCCTTTTGATATTCCAAACCCTGGACGCATGCAAGTCATCTACGCAATCGTGGCACCAGGAACTGTACAAAGCTACATTGGGGAACCTTTCCAATGGGAAAAACGTATGAAATCTGAACTCAGAGGAATGCGATGCTTCAATGGGTCGCAACACCACCAACCCGGACAAACCCGCCTTCTTACCCAAGGCTGCAAACTCTGCATGCATCGGTTTATATCTATACCCCTTCTTCTTATGGGACCACTCCCAACTTCAGCAACAAAGATGGAACAGGACTCAGCCCGAGCCAATCGACGATGCATGGAAGCAAAATTCATCAATTGGCTCAAACCGACCCTCAACATGCGACGTAAGGCCTACCCCTCAGCTACCTTTCGAACTGAAGGACAACCCGAAAGCCTTTGCCCGACACCGCTCTACCTTTCCACATGAAGTATGCACTTCTCGCCAATGCCATCCGCACCCATGCAGCATGCAATTCAGAAGCCTCACAAATGCCCAGCGACATAAGAACAACCTGACATACTGGGAAGCCATTCCAACAGAAGGCCCTCTACTAGTACGCCACTCAATCTCTGCAATCTGCGATGACCTGGAACCTGGCACTATCTTCAAGCTTCGGAAACATGGAAACGGACAGGGACTACAAGACTGGGACTACATAGCACGCTTTTATGGCACTACGAAGATCTCCGAAGGTTCCCAAGTAGCTCCCCGTCAACCATACGTAATGTTACGCTCAACAGCTGCCCGATGCTACCTGATGAAACCTGGAGCCCAGTGCCTACTAGTATTACGTCTATCAAACTCCGGAGCTATCCTTGAACTAACTCAAGAATTGCACGTAGAACTTAAAGCATACCATCCCCACCGCTGGGTTAAACACTTACGGAGAGCCACTGCCTTCCAAGCCATGCGAGTATGGCAGCAAGCAAAGAGTATCGAGAGTCACCGCACCAAACTCTATGCCTGTTCTCTCCCATCATTTGAGAAAGAAGCACCCTCTCATCCTGTCCAACAAAACCTACACGATGGAGTCGAATGACCGCATGTGCATAAGCAGGAGATATCTGCGAACCCTACAAGAACGAATCTTACGCATTTTCATCGCCGATACGAACGTCCGCAAAACCTAATCTCTCTGTGCAAAGTTAGCTACAAAAGACCGGCCTCCATTGCATCGAGACTCATTAATGCACCACGGCATCTTGCAAACCTCAAACTCCAACCGCATACCATAAAGAGAACTGTCTGCACCTGTAAAGCCTGGAACAAGAGCATCCTATCACCACATGCCGCCTTCCGATTGGCATCACTGGAGGGATCCTTGGGCCGAGTTGGGAAGTGTACTAGTGCCGCTACCATACCGCACCCCACACCGGGTTTTATTCTCAAGTCACTTCTAAGCTCCACCATTGCCTTTGTTAAGCGGATCCAGATAGCTTTACATCTCCCCACGATTGATTTTGAACGCAAGGAACCCAAGTCTGACGATAAAAACAACGCACAGCCCTCGGATGAACTGGACTGCAAAGCATGGATCAGCTTCCTATATGCCATGGCCCAGCAAATACCTCACCGCAACAAATACCAGCTTGGCCGCCTCCTTGACACCTACACAACTCTAAGTGTAACATGCCCGCAACCACCCCCTTTCTCGGGATGTCATGCTAGCAAGGAAACGCCTTTCTCGGATGGTAGTTCAAGCCTTAGACAAAATAACAACCAACTATGGGTGGAATGCCCTGTCCTTACATGGGAACGCATACAAAAAAGAGGTGATCAAGGCCCTCGTTTTTATCTGGCAACATCTATCGGTCTGAACTTCTGCATGCTTATCGCACCGACTTTGAACTCCACAACCTCCAACGCTTTGGATCTCTTCGTATCCGTAAAGAGGCGATTCACTCTACAACTCTTGTACCGAAGAATAAGGATCCTGCTAACAAAACCAGACTAATCTGTAATCAAGCCCGATCCCCATGGCGCTCCATCTTACGGAGGGAGGGTGGGAAAGATACTCAGCTTCCTCACAACAGAAATATCTCGTGTGCGAACCTTCAACTTAAACAGACTTGATAACATCCGATCTCACCTCGACCACGCCTACCGTATACGTACATTCTCCGATGCAAACGCTATCACTAACACAAAACGCACAATCAAAGTCTTTCTATTTGACGTCAAACAAATGTTCACCTGGCTGGCTCAATCAAGTACGATGCAATCATTACGCTTTGCTCTTGCCCAAATTACCTTCCAACCCCCAGATCTAGAAATTGGAAAATCTGTGGTGTACATATCCAAGACTTTTATGCAAAATGGCAAATACGACATCGGATGGAACCGTAAATATGCCCCACAAGACTACATCGCCTTCACGTTCGCCGACATAATCGACATCGTGTCGCTTGACTTTGCCCACTCTCACTTTACCCTTGGAGATGCTGTATTCGTGCAAAAAGATGGATGCCCAATTGGAGGATACCTGTCGTCACCGCTTGCGCTTGCGATGAAGTTGTCTTTATCCGCACACTACTCAAGCCAACGTTCTCGAAGCAAATCTATGGCATCCGACAAATAGACGATCTCCTACTACTCATACTTGCAAACTGGGATGACGAACGTGAGATGCAGGAAGCCCAAAAACTACTACAAGCCACACGAGCCTCTGACACAACTACAGAATCACCATCGCAACCCCATGCTTACACTGGTGGCCTGGAACTGAAAGAAGATGTGCTCGAACCAACGGATGCTGCCTTCATAGTTGATTTTGCGGGACGTCCATGAAGCTATACAAAGACCCAGATATGAGCTACAGCATCAGACCCCTCTTCAAGAATTGGCAGAACATGATGACCCACAATCGACAACCTGTACCCGGTCCGCGTCTCCCACCATACTCCCCCATATATACTTCATGCAACCCTCGTTGGAATGCTTGCCAACTTTGCATGTCAAATATGCCGGCCGACAACTTTGCATGCCAAATATAATGGCATTACCCGATGTTCCGGTCTGTTCGGTTATTCTTGGCTTGGAGAGTACGGAGTCCCTTCTACGTTAGGTATTCCTCATTCTACAGGTCGTTATACAGTTATTATATGATTAAATATTCGGTCTCGGTAACATTGGAGTCGCTAACGGGGTAGGAAATGAAATTATTAATATTTATCCGGGGCTACGGTATAGTCCCACAGTAGGTGGGAGGGACGATGAGCGAATTTAGGTCAACACGGGGGTGCAATTTTATCCGAGGACATGGGGTCCAGTCATTGACCGTCACTCGTGATAATTTTTTTCATTTTATCCCGATTTGGATCGGCTGATCGTAACTTGACTTCTCGCGCACCCTGACGAGGGCCCACTCGAGGGAGAGGGGATTATGCCGGCCCACCCGGTATATAATGGCATTACCCGATGTTCCGGTCTGTTCGGTTATTCTTGGCTTGGAGAGTACGGAGTCCCTTCTACGTTAGGTATTCCTCATTCTACAAGTCGTTAGAAAGTTATTATATTATTAAATATTCGGTCTCGGTAACACAAACTAACTCCGAAGATCTCCTACTCTCTGCAACGCTGCAACTCATGGTCGAAGTACCCTATTCGTGCTCTATCTGGAAAGCTGCCCTTGACCGCGTATATTTCCTCCGCCCTAAGGAATGGAGTCGCCTTGCTGCCCACCTACCGATGGATCTGCGACAATTAAGTTGACATATGCCGAGCAGTGGCGGACTCTACGGACATCCTTCCCACAGGCCACTGATTCGTGGTAGCCCTACAGTCGAAACCGATACTCAACATTGCTTATCTCCACATAACTTCTAATAACATAACTTATGGAAACTACCATATCTTGCCATATTCAACTTTACCTCTCCCTCTCCCACCCTTCAGGCTCCCGATCTAACAAACCTGTGAAGTATTTAACTCACTGAGGAACTAATAAATTAGGCCAAATACGATACAATACAATTTATGTGGCACTATATTAATTTACCAGCAGCAACTGCAACGTCAATGGACAACTATTACTTTACTTTACTATAATATTTCGTAAGCTTTTCTAACTTATTTCAATTTTTTATCTGTATTTTCCCGCCGTGGGTGTATTGGAAAAAACTGACCTTTACTCTAGTATTTTCCTTTTTTCGCCCATATCACACGCAAACGTTTTTCACTGATCCGGTTCTATCCATCCTTCCACTTCACCCAACCTACATCAGTTATTAATATCACATAACATAATTTTAATAAACAAATTCCTTACCACATACTTCCCACTCAAAACCGTCGTTGCACTGGAGACTTTACACACATCATGGGCTTTATTCAAATTATGCCTCTTACTCTTCCTCTCCTGGAGACCTTACACACCTCAAACCTACTTAGCACATTGCAAAGGGGCGAGCACAGTCAGTCGTGGCCTGGTAAACTACTGTTATTAAATAACTGTTCTTGAAAGTTCTTGAAAGTGTAGAGATGATCTTGAAAAGATGAACTAGAACGCAGTAACAGGATGGCGAGATAATATATTGAGAGAGAAAAGATATAAACAATTAATAAAGAATACACATGGAGTAGATTATAATAATAAAAATAATAATATATCTGTAAGGGAAGAGAAAAATCCCAATGAAAAACATATGAAATATTAATAAATGGTAAGTGACACAGGAGAGGAAGAATACTAGGTAAAGAGTGAAAAGAAACTAACTAATCAACAAGAGAAAAAAAATTTGAAAGTCACACGATAGCATCATCAAGCGGATGTAGAAAACTCCTCATATTCCAGCGTAGTGGCTCCCAATTCGTAATTTTGTGTAGAGTGGCTAACTACATTTTCCCACCATACTGGTTCAAGTTCCTCTCGTTTGCAGAGGAGGAAGATTACGTTATTCTCAGAGTGCTTGGATTGAGTTGAATATAGACACCGGCTTACAATAAATAATATCTTTCTGATCTTAACAGACAAATGGGGATGCTATACCGTGAATAATACTTTAACTAATGACATCATATTAATGTTCTACTCTGCAAACGGTTTCGACTTCTCTAACTGACGTTCGATTCTGTCCAGAAACTGATGACTTCAAACAATCAATTTAAAGTTCTTTTTAGCAATGCTAATATCACTTTTTCCCCATATCGCTGCCTTTTTGTCCTTTCCCAAGTGACGCAAGTGATTACATTTCATT
>WBZZ01006344.1:2500-15000 GCA_019918135.1 Paulinella micropora
TGCTAGCGGGCCCATGTGCCGTGCTGTGCGTTTGGGTGTGTGTATGGCAGGGCAGGTGGACCAGCTGCTGGGCGGTGGGCGGGGCACGCCGTTCTTCGGGTCCAGGAAGCGATGGCTCAGAACTTGCAGCACCGTGGGCCTGTCCTTCGGATCCAACTGCAGACACCTGCCAGCACCAATTAAAGTACATACATAAATACATAGATAGTATTACGTTCATGCATACATTAATTTGTTAAAGTGTGTGTGTGTGTGTTATGTGTGTGTATGTGTGCGGGGGGGGGGGGGGGTTTGCAGGCTGTACAAGGTAATGGTTTACTAATAGTATGACGTAGGGAATAAATGAAGAGATGCAGAAAGTCACAAGTACTCACGGGAGGAGCATTTGTGTGGTTCGGGGGGGGGGGGGGGGAGAGTAGGGCACCAGCGAATCAGATGTCTGACGTCGTCGCGGGGGTCCTTTGAAATTGACTCCTCTCTGCTCTCGTGGCCGCTGTCCTGTCTTCCGCCCTCGGGCTGCTTGCGGTCGCTGCTGCTGCTGCGGTGGTCAGCACTGCCGCTACTGCTGCTGCCACTGCTGCCACCGTCCTGTGCTGCGCCCTCTGGCTGCTTGCGGTCGGTGCGGCTGCTCCTGGCAGTGTGGTCAGCACTGCCGCTACTGCTGCTGCTACTGCTGCTGCTACTGCTGGCACTACTGTCATCTCTTTTGCTGTTCTCGTTTCTCGTTGCTACAATCGCTTTTGCCCTCCTTGATCTGCTTGCCGCGGCTATTACGGCTGTCGCCATCGTTCTGGTCGCTGGCGGCGTGGCGAAACACCTGGGCCAGCTTGTCGTCTGATATGCCGAGCCACACACTGAAGCGCTGCAGGTCGCGCTCGTCGGCGATGTTGTCTGTCACGTGCGGGAAGAGGTGCTCCCCTAGTCCAGTGCATGCAGGCATGTAGGTGTGTATGCATGCACGCATCCATGTATGCATGTATGTATGCATGTATGTACGTATGTATGTATGCGTGTATGCATGTATATGTATGTTCGTACGTACGTACGCATCGTATGGATGTATGGATGTATGGATGTCTGCATGTACCTGTGCAGACTTCGTAGAGGAGCACTCCGAAGGAGAACACGTCGAAGGAGGCCTCGGCCAGCGGCAGCGCTTTTACCGCCTAACACGCGTTGCGACAGAAGGGCGAGTCAAGGAGGCAAAATGCACATAGAATAAGACAGCTGCAGACAGAAATTTACTAGATCTAGAAGCAGCGCAAGATTGGGGAGGCGCAACAAGACAAGGAAGGAAAGGGAAAGAAAGAAACAGTCACGACGCATAAAGAGACACAGACACAGGGCAGTGCGCGCAGAAGGGCAGGCGCGCAGGTGGTGCGGGGCGGTGTCTCGGGCGTGGTCCAGGTGTCGCAGAAGCGGGCGATGACGCAGGTCAGCTCCGGCAGGCAGTACGAGCTCGAGTACCTGGCCACACACCAGCCAGCAACATGTTGATACACCCAACGGATCGGCGACAACTATTTGGTCTTGTTCGATAAGTCTTAAGCTTTTGGTCTCGTCTGATCACATTTTACTTGTGGCCGATGGGGAGCCCAAACTTGGCGGCGCCGTCGAAGTCAATGAGCGCCCATTTGCCGCGGAGGAAGACGATGTTGTTGGGCTGAGCAGCACGCCCACAAGACAGACAGTGGGCATTTGGGCGGGGCACGTGGGCGCGAGCGGCAGACAAAGCGAGGACATTGCACGATTGCTGCTGTGGCGTTTGTGTTGTTTTAGATTAGGTCGCCGTGGATGAAAATCAAGCATGCAACCGGATGCGTCCATGGACAGGCAAGAGACAGATACAGATGGTAGTAGAAATACAGGTAGAGAATGGAGATAGACAAATATGTGACAGACGAACAGATAGATGGATAACCAGCTAAGCAGGTAGATAGAAAGAATCACTAGATAGCTAGAATAGACAGACAGACACAGACAGACAGATGGGTAGATCATAGTAGGAAGAAGAACGGAGATTGTGAGGTAGCTATGGACCCAAACACAATGATGAAGAGTTACTCTAGGTCAGCAGGTAGATATGTAGATAGAGAGATAGAGAGATAGATAGATAGATAGATAGATAGATAGATAGATAGATAGATAGATATATAGATAGATAGACAGACAGAGTACGTAAATAGTCAGGTAGCTGGAGGTGCGTGACCTTGAGATCGCCGTGGACGAGGCGGCGGGCGTGCACCTGCTGCAGACACTGCGCCACCCGCGCCGCAATGAACCGCACCTCCTGCATGTCCTTGCCAGACACGTTGCGCCTGCACAAGCACACACATATACACATATACTACACCGACACAGAAACATTCATTCATTCATTCATTCATACATACATACATACATACATTTAGAGTGTGTGTGTTTGTGTGTGCAACGTGTGTGTGTGTGTGTGAGAGAGAGAGAGAGAGAGAGAGAGAGAGAGAGAGATTGAAAGTGCGAGAGAGAGAGAGAGAGAGAGAGAGATTTAGCAAGCTTGAGAGACAAAGAGAGCGGCAGTGTGCGTGAGAATCGAGCTGGCGGACCGGTGCAGCTACTTGTTGACATGTATCTATGTCATTTCATTTTGAGTTAGTATCTGTTTTTATCTTGTTTGATTTAGTTGTGTATTGTGTGTGTGTGACAGTCGCAGGTAGTCGTTGAGGGAGTATTCGGCGGCGGGCGTGACCAGGCAGAGGTGGCGCTCCTCCCAGCGCAGCACGTCCACCAGCCAGTCCCTGCCCGCTTTACCTGCTGCGTCCTGCCCGCCCCCCAACAAATTCCGCGAGGCTTGCTGCAAACATGGGCATATGGAATGTGAATTCATCTATCCATCTTTCTATCTATCTATCTATCTATCTATCTATCTATCTATCTATCTATCTATCTATCTATCTATCTATCTATCTCTCTCTCTCTCTCTCTTGTGCTCTCTCTTGTTCCCTCTTGTACTCTCTCTCTCTCTCTCTCTCTCTCTCGCCTTCTCTCTTTCTCCGTACACCCACTAAGAGGCTCGGAGTATACTTTTCTCTATAAAACAGAATAGAACAGAATAGAATAGAATAGAATAGATAAAATAGAATAGAATGGAATGGAATGGAATGGAAGAGAACAGAATAGAACAGATAGATGTACAGATGGATGGATAGATAGATAGATCGATAGATAGATAGATAGATAGATGGATGGATGGATGGATGGATAGATGGATAGATAGATAGATAGATAGATAGATAGATAGATAGATAGATAGATAAGCAAAAGATGGAAAGAATAGAATAGAATAGAATAGAATAGAACAGAACAGAAAAGAAAAGAAAAGAATAGAAAAGAATAGAAAAGAACAGACATAGAACAGAATAGATTAGAATAGAACAGATAGATAGATAGATGGATGGATAGATAGATAGATAGATAGAAGGTAAACAAAAGGAGGGACGGATGGATAGACAAGAATAGACTAGAACAGAATAGAATAGAATAGAACAGATAGATAGATAGATGGATGGATAGATAGATAGATAGATAGAAGGTAAACAAAAGGAGGGACGGATGGATAAACAAGAATAGACTAGAACAGAATTCCTTAACCACGTGGAGAGGCTATCTTAGCTGCGCCTCATCCTTCCTCCCCAAACCTGGCACACGGGTCGGCGCTTCAACATAAGGCGAGCGGCGCTATATGGCAGATGGCACCGCCGCCTCGACGGTACCGGCGGGTAGATCGGTACGACAAGGACGGGCGTAATCTGATTGTCTGGGGGCTCTCAGAACGCGCCAATCTACAGGAGATCGCCTCCAAAATGAGCGGTCTTGGTCTGGTGGTCCCGGTAATGGAGTGGCAAGGCCAGCGAATGTTTCATCACTTGTAGCTGGTCTACGAGGACGATGACAGCAGGCAGACGGCGTTGCAGCAACTCAAACATCTCAAATTCTTCGGCAGAGGGGTCAATGTGGCCCTTGGGCGCAGGTTCAGGGACAGGGAACGTGTCCGAAGGCTTATTCGCATCCATCTGCGTGGGGAAGCGGCGGTCCGGAAGGAGGAAGCTGCGACGGGATATCGCGTCTTGCCTCTGCATGAAGAATGTGTCGATGATGTGCAGGTGGTGTCTTCGGAATTGGCTGCCGATGCACCTAAGTGTGTGTCTGAGTGTGCTGATGTGCATGTGGTGCCCCTGCATTCGGCGGCCAGTGCAGTGGGGGACCAACCTGCGCAAGCACCTGCAGAGGGGGGCAGCACGAGGGCGGATGCCAAGCGCGGCCGTCGGGTCCGGAAACGAGCCAAGAAGCACCGCTCCAAGCAGTTCGATACCGGCTTCAAGCTACTCGTCGCGAGTCACAACTGGCAGGGTAAAACGGGATACGACAACGTAGGCACGGCGGAATGGGCATCATTCTACAAGCACGAGGGCTGGCTAGTCATCGGGGCTCAGGAGCACCGCATGGGCAAGAAGCAACTTTCCAAATACAGCCTGGATGGATTCCGGATTTTTGGAAAACCTGCGGAGGTCAGCGAGAAAAATCGCTGCAAGGGTGGGGTTCTATTCGCGGTGGCTAACTTCCTTGGTCCGTATTGCAACCTGGTGTCAGCCCCCGTCGATCACCGGCAGCAAGTGTGGCTGCGTATCGCCTCGGGTGTTACCGGCGCTCAGGATATCTATGTAAGCAACGGCTACTTTCCCCAGGAAACGCAGGAAGAAGAGTCGTGAGAGGCGTATGCGGCCTGGCAGGCAGCTATAGCTTTTTTTGGAGCCAAAGGTCTTGTGGTCACGGTGGCGGATGCCAACGCGAAGCTCGGGCCGGCATGCAGCCGAAAAGAGGAGGGCATCGTCGGTCAGAACGGGGAGGTCGATCATAAGGGAGCACCGGTACGTTCGGAGAACGACAAGAGACTCGCGGCTGTCCTCGTCGCTTCGGGCCTGCGAAATCTGAGCGGCTTCTCGTGCCCAGTGGAAGGGTCCTACTGGTGGTCCCGGCGTGAGCAGCGCGGCATGGGCACAGGCAAGCACCTCCTCGATTACATCTGCGCGTCGCCTGGCTTGGCATCTGGAGCAAAGTTCGGAGTATGTGAAGATGATCTTGATACGGACCACAAGGCAGTATGGGCCGAACTGACGTGGAGCGGCCAGCGCCGGCCAAAGCGGGCTGCGAAACCTTACAGGTCCTTTCGTGTTGATAAGCTTATTGGTGCTGGTGTCTCGGGTAATGATCACGCTGCGAAGCAAGCGCTGGATTATCTACGCGACAAGTTCGATGACGTATTCCAGCATTGCCTACAGAAGCTTGGAGTGCATCAGCTGCCTGAGCTTGACCTATCGGGTGGTGCCGACAGCCAACGGGTGGTAGATGACGTCACCGAGCGAGTGGCGCAGTCCTTCCGAATGGCGGCGCACCGGGTCCTTGGCTCCAGATGTATACGACCCCGTTTCACCAACAATTGGTTCGACGGGGAGCTAAAGGAGCTCATTCAGCAGCGCCGGGAGGCCTACGCAGCATACAGGAGGGATGAATCGAATGCGGAAGCCCGTCTGAATTGGCTACGGCTCCGCAAGCAAATTCGGAAGGCAACTCGGGCCAAGAAGTCCGCCTCCTTCAAGCAAGTGCAGGAAGAAGCGGTCAAATGTCAACGCGAGCAATCCTCAAAGCGCTTTTGGCTACTCGCGAAGCGGCTTGGCGGGGCACGCAGAACGAAGGTCTCCGTGCCGGTGCAAAGGGAGGATGGCTCACTGGCGTGTACGCTGCCGGAAAAGGTCGCTCGGTGGGAGGAATTTCGGAAAAATTCGGTGAAGCCACGGGAAAATCCGGCAAGTGCGGCTGTTGTGGTGGAGTGCTGTGCAGAAGCAGGCTCGCTGGAGTGGGAGGAAGCCGAAGCTAAGCGGCAGTTCCACTGGAACGATCGCTTCAGAGATCAGGTGGCCCGGGCTATGAAGGAGCACGAAGTAGGTGAAGACACTTGCGAAGAGCTGGACAAGCCGTTCACGCAAGAGGAGGTCCTTGCAAGGCAACGTGCCCTGAATAACCACAAAGCTTGTGGCGAGGACAAAGTGAAGAACGAGATGCTCAAGTATGGCGGCGCCTACATCAATGGCTACTTAACGCAGTACTTCAACTGGATTCGAGAAGCCGAGAGGACTCCAAAAGCTTGGGGCAAGGGAATCATCGTCAATATCCCCAAGGGTGGGGATCCTACGGATCCTGACAACTGGAGGGATATCTCGATTATTAGTTGCCTTGGTAAGCTGTATCTGTCCTTATTAGCTACTCGTCTAACGCTCTTCGTGGATGGCCCGGATAAGCTACGTCCAGAGCAGGGAGGCTTCCGCCCGGGGCGTCGCACTACGGATCGGGTTTTTACCCTTTGGCAGAGGTTGAAGGGGCGTCAGCAGCAGAAGCGGGAGTCGTATGTCCTGTTCGTCGATCTACGCAAGGCTTTCCCGTCTGTTTGGAGAGATGGTCTATTTGAGAGGCTCTGGAAGCTGGGTGTAAGGGGCAAGTTCTAGCGCACGCTACGCAGGTGCTACGAGCAGACTTCGTCGCAAGTGCTAGTTGATGGAGCACTCACCCCCGAAGTACTGGAGGGTGTAGGCGTCCAACAGGGGTCCCCTCTCTCTCCCACACTCTTCAACGTCTTTATGGATGAGCTGTGTGATCGGCTGGCGAGTGCCCTCAAGATCACGGATGTGAAGCGGCTGAACGACATCAAGGCACTTCTATACGCGGACGACGTGGCCCTCATCGCTCACAGTCGCACCGAGCTCCAGAAGATGGTCAATGTTGTGGCCAAGTTCGCGGAAGATTACCGGCTGGAAGTCAACTTGAAGCCCGGCAAGACGGAAATCATGCCCGTTTACACGTCGAGCAAGGCGAAACGACCAAGTATCAGGGAGCGAGGTGAGCCCGTGGTGTGGTTTCGCGGCCAGAAGCTTTGTGTCACCAGTCAGTACAAGTACCTGGGAGTGGTTATCACCGACGACCTGAAGTGGAAGGAGCAGGCCCTGCGGGCTACGCGTGTCACTGAAGTCGCCACCGCAGGTTGGTACTCTTTGTGGTGTGCAGGTGAGATACAAGCTAGGTATCGTCTCATGTGCTGGAATCAACTTGTGGGGGCCAAGCTGAAGTACGCCTTCGATGTCTGGCGTGCCCCCGTATCGCAGCTCACCAAGCTGGAGGCAGCAATGCTGCGCCCCATGAGGATGATTCTCGGCATCAGCCCTAAGACAAGCAAGTGGATTACACTCTTTCTGGCGCGCTCTTTGAGTGCGGAGCGTTTGCGGCGGGCGGCGCAACTGAAGTTCTATGGACGGCTGCGTGTTCTACCGGAGAAGCGATTTCCTGTCATCGCATCTCAAGTCAAATCCGACTGGACTGCGGAGGCCGAAGGCGCTATCAGGGACTCAATGGATCTACAACAAGGGCTTCAGGAGCTCCTAAATAGCTCAGAGAAGGACCTCGAGTGTTGGTGTTCGACTGTGGACAAGTGGGCCCTTCAGCAGGACGTCAAGATGGTGCAGCAACTGATGTGGGACAAGCGAGAGGCAGGCAGCGATCTTACTGATGGCCTGCGAGTCATCCTAAGACAAGTCTTTGGAACTAAGGAGTTCCCAAGATGGGTAGCCCTTGATGATGCGCATTATAATCTGCTTCGGAGAAGGTTGCTCAGCTGCAACAACCGCCTTCGGTTGTACCGCAGCAAGTTGGTCAGTGGCATGTCCCCTCGCTGCTTCTGTTGTCATGATGATGTCAATGAGTCCCTTGCGCACTTCTTATGGGATTGCCCCATGCATGAGGGGAGACGTAAGCAGCTGTTGCTGAGTATGCAGAGGCTCGGTGGCATGGCTGTGGGGGGTGCTGAGGGGGATGGAGGGAGTGAGGAGGGTGGTGAGGTCGTAGGCGGTGAGGTTGTGGTGGAGGATGTGTTGCTTGGGCGGGAGCGGGAGGGCTCTGTGCGGCAGGGTTGGGATGATATGTCGCCTGTGGATCAATCACGATTGTTTTGTAAGCTTTTTCAGGGGAAGTCGCGCTTCCGCAGTAACTTTAGGCTTGCTGCGTTGTTAGGGGTTACAGCGTTGCGTCCCCCTCCAAAGTTGGATGTGTTGTTTGGATCATATGTGTCTGAGTGTTGGTCTGCTAGGGAGGGTAAAAGGGAGGAGCTTGGGGTGGAGGATGGGGGCGAGGATTGACCTCACTGAGGTTCCATCAGCTTCTGTCCCACCCTCTCCCCCAAGTGACGTTGATGTTGCGCGGCGCGGCCGTCCGCGCAGTGTGGACGTCCTGGCTAGAGAGAGGGGTTCGGGAGCGCAGCGTAGTGTCTCCGAGTTCTTCTCTTCAGCTAACACCCTCGCATCTAGCTCTTCATGCACTTCACAGCCCCCATCTGCCCCTGCTGTTGCTGTTGCTGCTATGTCTGTTTGGTGTTCTGACAATGCGTTGGGATCGGCTGACCCCGGTGACCCAATGGAGGCACATGTCCAGGATCTGGATCTGATGCTATAGTCTGAGGAAGCCTATTATTATTATTATTATTATTATTATTATTATTATTATTATTATTATTATTATTATTATTAGGGAGTACATAGGCCATCGGTCCTTTCCATGGGCTGATTGGTATAAAGCTCCTAGAGTAATGTTCTATGCCGTCACTTCCTTTATTCCACCGATTGGTGTGGAGACTTTCCTTATGGAATGGAGGACTGGATGCACATGGCCTTTTGGCTCAGCAATTGGCAGGAGATACACTATTATTATTATTATTATTATTATTATTATTATTATTATTATTATTATTATCATCATTATTATTATTATTATTATTATCATCATCATCATCATCATTATTATTATTATCCCTGAAAGGTGTTGGTCAAGGGGTGGGATATTTGGGGGGATCCCCCGGTCCACCCCCCCCCCCCCCAGCATTTCCGCACCCCTGTCGGAATAAATCATGATTTGTCGGAACGAGGAGGAGTTCGGAGCTCATATTTGCAGGGTGGTTAGCACCAAACTCCATCTTGATGCTGATATAATTTTTTTTGGAATTCACGCAAATATTTGCATTAGGGGAGTGTCCTGAATGCGAAAATTCCTTGTTTTTTTAGCCTATTTTATGCACCCTCGTCGGAATAAATCATGGGTTGTGTGAAGCAGGAGGAGTTGGGAGCTCATATTGACAGGGTGGCTAGCCCAAGACTCGATGTTGATGCTGGTATAATTTCTTTGGAATTCACGCAAATATTTGCGTTAGGGGAGTGTCCTGAATGCCAAAATTCTTTTTTTTTTTTTGCCTTTTTTTTGCACCCCCATTAGAATAAATCATGGTTTGTGGCAACGAGGAGGAGTTGGGAGCTCATATTGACAGGGCGGTTAGCAGCAGACTCGATCTTGGTGCTGGTATAGTTTTTTTGGAATTCACGCAAATGTTTGCGTTAGGGGAGTGTCCTGAATTTGGTTCCTTGTTTTTTGGCAGTACTTGCCGGTGCCTCCGGCCATTGAACGTACCCTGTCGACGGGGCACGGGGGTCCTCCCTCCGGGAACCCCAGCCCTGTGATTGTACGTACCCGTTCTGGTCGCGGGTGGCACCCACACCTGAAAATTGAGGTTTTTTGCCACCAGGCGCCCTTTGCGGCACCTCCGGCAAGTCATCGTACCCTATCGAAGGGAAAGGGGGGGTCAGGGGGAGCGATTGTGCGTAACCCGTTCTGGTCGCGGGTGGCACCAAACCTGAAAATTGAGGTTTTTGCTACCAGGCGCCCTTTGCGGCACCTCCGGCAATTCAACGTACCCTGTCGAAGGGAAAGGGGGCGAGAGGGGGGGGGGGGGGGCTCTGGGGGCCCTGCAAAAAGTGATAAGAAGTGGGGCTGGCGGGGTTCGGTGCGCGAAGTGTACCTGTTTCGCGCACCGGTAAACCATCCTTTCAGGTGTTGGCGCAGCCCCTAGATATTATTGTTATTATTATTATTATTATTATTATTATCTGCCTTGGAGTGTTGACTGTGACATATTTGAGGGAAATCCCGATGAAAAAACCTAGTCACACTTGCTAAACAGAGTTCCAGCCCAATAATGGCCTCAAGGCGTTAAACTGTGACGCGAACTCATAACCCTTTGGTGGTAGATGCTGGGGAGGAGGGTCGTTGCGCGCGTAAAAGATCTTAAACTCCGCATATGCTGGTTGATAGCCCAGGACCCAGCAGACACCAGATTGTTATGGGTGGGGTTTCGAGGCAGCTCTAGCAACCGCGCTTGGTGTATGCACTTGCACATTCGGTGACGTCTTGCAAGAGGTTGCTGGGACTGCGGAATAACCTCGGCTTAGTGCAGTCTTGCCCTCAGGAGCTCCATCGGTGGCCCCGATCATCAGGCGAGAGACTGACACGGGGGGGTGGAGGACCTCGAACAAGGGTATTGGAGGCTTATGTCCGTTGAGGATATGCCATTAGCTGCATCAGTACGCCTCAGATATAGTATTATTATTAAATAATAGTAATAATAATACTATATCTATCATCCCTAAAAGGTGTTGGTGAAGGGGGAGGGGGAAATGAAAATTGTGTTCCCCCCCCCCCACACCCCCAGCATTTCCGCACCCCTGTCGGAATAAATCATGGTTTGTCGGATCGAGGAGTAGTTCGGAGCTCATATTTGCAGGGTGGTTAGCCCCAAACTCCATCTTGATGCTGATATGATTTTTTTGGAATTCACGCAAATACTTGCGTTAGGGGAGTGTCCTGAATGCCAAAATTCCTTGTTTTTTTTCGCACCCCAATCGGAAGAAATCATGATTTGTGTGAAGCAGGAGGAGTTGGGAGCTCGTATTGACAGGGTGGCTAGCCCCAGACTTGATCTTGATGCTGATATAATTTCTTTGGAATTCACGCCAAAATTTGCGTTAGGGGAGTGTCCTGAATGCAAAAATTCCTTGTTTTTTTAGCCTTTTTTTTTGCACCCTCGTCGGAATAAATTATAGTTTGTGTGAACCAGGAAAAGCTGGGAGCTCATATTGACAGGGTGGCTAGCCCAAGACTCGATGTTGATGCTGGTATAATTTCTTTGGAATTCACGCAAATATTTGCGTTAGGGTAGTGTCCTGAATGCCAAATTTCCTTGTTTTTGGCCTTTTTTTGCACCCCTCATCGGAATAAATTATGGTTTGTGTGAACCAGGAGGAGTTGGGAGCTCATATTGACAGGGTGGTTAGCCCCAGACTCGATCTTGATGCTGGTATAGTTTTTTTGGAATTCGCGCAAATATTTGCGTTAGGGGAGTGTCCTGAATTTGGTTCCTTGTTTTTTGGCAGTACTTGCCGGTGCCTCCGGCAATTGAACGTACCCTGTCGACGGGGCAGGGGGGTCCGGGGGGCCCTTCCCCCGGGAACCCCAGCCCTGTGATTGTACGTACCCGTTCTGGTCGCGGGTGGCACCCACACCTGAAAATTGAGGTTTTTTCGCCACCAGGCGCCCTTTGGGGCACTTCCGGCAATTCAACGTACCCTTTCGAAGGGAAAGGAGGGGTCCGGGGGAGCCCTGCGATTGTACGTACCCGTTCTGGTCGCGGGTGGCACCCACACCTGAAAATTGAGGTTTTTTGCCACCAGGCGCCCTTGGCGCCACCTCCGGCAATTCAACGTACCCTGTCGAAGGGAAAAGGGGAGTCCGGGGGAGCCCTGCGATTGTACGTATCCGTTCTGGTCGCGGGTGGCACCCACACCTGAAAATTGAGGTTTTTGCCACTAGGCGCCCTTTGCGGCACCTCCGGCAATTCAACGTACCCTGTCGAAGGGAAAGGGGGCGGGAGGGGGGGGGGGGTCCGTGGGCTCTCCAAAAAGTGATAAAAACCACCCTTTCAGGTGTTGGCGCAGCCCCTTGTTATTATTATCACTGAAAGGTGTTGGAGAAGGGGGTGGGGAGTTTGGGGGGAGGGGGAAAATGAAAATTGTGTACCCCCCACCCACCCCCCAAATCGGCACCCCTGTCGGAATAAATCATGGTTTGTGGGAACGAGGAGTAGTTCGGAGCTCATATTTGCAGGGTGGTTAGCCCCAGACTCGATCTTGATGCTGATATAATTTCTTTGGAATTCGCGCAAATATTTGCGTTAGGGGAGTGTCCTGAATGCGAAAATTCCTTGTTTTTTAGCCTATTTTCTGCACCCTCGTCGGAATAAATCATGGTTTGTGTGAACCAGGAAGATTTGGGATCTCATATTGACAGGGTGGCTAGTCCAAGACTCGATGTTGATGTTGGTATAATTTCTTTGGAATTCACGCAAATATTTGCGTTAGGGTAGTGTCCTGAATGCCGAAATTCCTGGTTTTTTTGGAGTACTTGCCGGTGCCTCCGGCCATTGAATGCCTGTCGACTGGTAAGGGGATGTCCGGGCGGCCCTACCCCCGGGAACCCCAGCCCAGCGACTGTACGTACCAGTTTTACTCGCGAGTGGCACCCAAACCAGAAAATTGAGGTCT
>WBZZ01006344.1:20000-25000 GCA_019918135.1 Paulinella micropora
AGTTAAATAAGTGTGAATGCTGCAAAAAGGTAGCGTGTATGTATGTGTGTATGCATGTATGTATGTATGTAAGTAATAAAGTAAAAAACTAAGTAAATAAGTAGGTAAGTAAGTAAGAAGAAAGTGACAAGAATAGTGTAAGTAAGTAGGTAAGTAGGTAAGTAAGTTAAGTGTGAATGCTGCAAAAAAGGTAGCGATGTATGTATGCATGTATGTATGTATGTATGTATGTATGCATGTATGTATGTGAGTAAATAAGTAAGTAATAAAGGGAAAACTAAGTAAGTAAGTAAGTAAGTAAGTAAGAAGAAAGTAAGAAGAATGGTAAGTACGTATGTAAGTAAGTAAGTATGTAAGTAAATGTGAAAGCTGCAAAAAGGTAGCGATGTATGTATGTATGTATGTATGTATGTATGTATGTATGTATGTATGTATGTATGTATGTGTGTGTGTGTATGTATGTATGTATATGTATGTATGTATGTGTGTGCATGTATGTATGTATGTATGTGATGTATGTATGGATGTATGTATATAATATTGTATGTGAATAAGTGAGTAAGCAAGTAAGTAAGTAAGACTAAGAAAGTAAGTAAGTAAGTAAGTATGTATGTATGTATGTAAGTATGTAAGTATGTATGTATGTATGTGTATGTATGTCTGTCAGCAAGAAAGTGGGTCACTAAATAAGTAAGTAAAAAGTAAATAAGTATGTACGTATGTATGTATGTATGTATGTATGTATGTCATGTATGTATGTATGTATGTATGTATGCATGTATGTAAACAAGAAAGTGGGTAACCAAGTGAGTAGATAAGTACGTACGTACGTATGTATGTATGTATGTTTGTATGTATGTTTGTATGTATGTTTGTATGTATGTATGTAAGCAGGAAAGTGGGTAACCAAGTAAGCAAGTAAGTAAGTGGGTAAGTAAGTAAGTAAGTATGTATGTATGTATGAATGTATGTATGAATGTAAGCAGGAAAGTGGGTAACCAAGAAAGTAAGTAAGTAAGTAAGTACGTAAGCACGTATGTATGTATGTATGTATGTGTGTATGTATTTTTGTACCTATGTGTGTATGTATGTATGTATGTATGAATGTATGAATGTAAGCAAGAAAGTGGGTAAACCAGTAAGTAAGTAAGTAAGTACGTACGTACGTACGTATGTATATATGTATGTATGTATGTATGTATGTATGAATGAATGAATGAATGTAAGCAAGAAAGTGGGTAACCCAGTAAGTAAGTAAGTAAGTAAGTAAGTAAGTAAGTGAGACCGTACGTTTGTATGTACGTATGTATGTATGTATATAAGCAAGAAAGTGGGTAACCCAGTAAGTAAGTAAGTAAGTAAGTAAGTATGCATGTATTATGTATGTATGTATGTATGTATGTGTGAATGAATGAATGAGTGAATGTAAGCAAGAAAGTGTGTAACCCAGTACGTAAGTACGTAAGTAAGTAAGTAAGTAAGTAAGTACGTAAGTGTACGTACATGTATGTATGTATGTATGAATGAATGAATGTAAGCAAGAAAGTGGTAACCCAGTGAGTAAGTAAGTACGTAAGCACGTAAGTAATAAGTAAGTAATAAGTAAGTAAATAAGTAAGTACGTACCTACGTATGTATGTATGTATGTATGTATGAATGAATGAATGTAACCAAGAAAGTAGGTAACCCAGTAAATAAGTAAGTAAGTACGTACGTACGCATGCATGTATGTATGTATGTATGTATGTATGAAAGAAAGTGGGTAACCCAGTAAGTAAGTACGTAAGTAAGTAAGCAAGTAAGTAAGTACGCACGTACGTACGTAAGTATGTAAGCAAGTACGTAAGTAAGTACGTAAGTAAGTAAGTAAGTAAGTAAGTAAGTACGTACGTGCGTACGTACGTACGTATGTATGTATGGCATACCGGCGTTCGTGAAGGCACTCTTCAGCGCTTAGGCCTCCCCCTCTCGGAGAAGACGTGTTGGGAGCCAGATGAAGTCCAATACTTGGGCTACATCATCAACAGCAAAGAAAGCTGGATCGGGGTACCGGAGGAAAAAAGGTTGAAGCTACTGCGCTCAATCCTCCAGCTACTAAGCGACGTTCACTCTGCTCACGGAGCGTCAGTCAAACAGCTACACTCGACTGCTACTTCGACCATCGCGTTGAAACTAGCGCTTCAGAACGCAATGCTGTTCACGCGAGTCACGCTGGCAACAGTCGTGCACTGCAAGAGGATCGAACGGGATACCATTTGCACCTCAACAGGGTCGGAGCTCAGTGAAGAACTCCAATACTGGCTCCACATTCTGCGAGACCCACTGAAATGCAAACGAGCTATCTTCCAGGCACGGACGGACATCGAGCTGAGGCTCGACGCGGGGGACTTTGCAGTAGGTGGCCACGTACTAAATATGGACGTGACTATACCATTGCCCACCGAACTCATCGGCACCTCTTCCACCCACAGAGAGCTCTGGGCAGAAACAGTGGTCCCACTACACTTCAGACACATTTTGAGTAATCGCAACACCGTGCTCACTGTCTTCGATTCAGCCAACGCTGTAATAGACTTACAGAAAGGCGGCTCACGAAAATGCCCACACCTCACGCAGTTATGCAAAATAATTGACGATGTATACACGCAGCGGCTCAACGTCAAAAACAAACTCTGGGGATGGGTGGAACGATCACGTAACACAAGGGCAGACGCGAACTCAAAGGCACTGACTGCCGGCTTGACTAGCTTGACTGTCCACCCGGATATCATAAAGGCAATCACCTACCGATGGCACATAACGATCAGAGACGTGTGGGCACCGAACTTCGGGCAGATAGGACAGAAAGAAAGAACGCAAGCGAGTTGCGTTTGTGATACCCAAACGGCAGGGAAGACCTTGGTGGCCACAAGTGCTTGAACACGCGAGGGATTCATTCCCATTACTACCCGCGGCGTACACGCTAGCACCAACATGGCCCACACACCCGCTACATATACATAGACCTCAGTGGCACATGCTTGCAGTCTTATTTGATTTTGCTAATTAAATTTGTTTTCTTACTACAGGCCACGTCGTACTTAACGACCTTGACATAGCAATATGGGCAAGCCAAGGCAAGAAAAGACAGTCAACGATGGACGCATATGCATCCTCACGCAAGAAATTCATCCATTGGTGTATCGCACACAACCGAATATGCTTTCCGGCCACAGCAGAGACGGTCGCTCACTACCTGAGACACATGTGCGAAAGCGGCTATGCAGAGAGTACAATCAAAGGGCACTTCGCCGCTATTAAGGCGCAGTACGCACTACTTCCCTACTGCGACCCCACCGATAGCCCATTGGTGCAAATGGCAAAGGAAAGAGCAGTGGCAGAAGCCCCGCAGGGCAAGGAAGGCAAATACCCACTGTTGAGGGACGATTTACTCAAGATCCTCCAACTGCATCTTAATGATTGGAGAGACAGCAGAAACAGCAACATGATTTTGCTGCAATGGATCTCTATGACACGAGTGGGCAATATCACTGCACTAAAGGTGGAGGATATATGGTTCCACACGACTACAATAAACAACAGCCCATGTGAATACATGGTACTCCGGCTGAGGCACCTCAAGAACGATAAAGGTGAGAAGCTAGTGTATGTCGGTCAAGGCACAGAAACATTTTGCGCTGTTAAATGGGTTCAAACATACTTGCAGGCTATGAAGGATTTATTTCGCGTTTCACTCACAGACAGTTCGTCTCTCTTCTTCAAAATTGAAGGAACAGTCTGGAGCACTTAAGTAGCAAAACACAGTCCAGTATTCTGAAAGAGAAAGTGGCACTCATCGGATTGGATCCAGCTATCTACGCGTCACATTCTAGTAGAATCGGCTCGGCTACAGAGGCGGCAAGATTGGGAATGAAACTATACACAATCAGGATGCAAGGATTGTGGTCAGATAAAAGTACATGTGTGTTCAAATATGTGCGCGACATCAGCTTAGAAAACAAACTGACCATTACGAGCGTCTTGCAGGCAGGAGTCAAAATCGCTTAGATACTCCTTGGTTCTCATAAGAAATATGCTCAAATACAATCTACACCACCGTTCGACGATGGTGTATGCTATGGTTTACCAGATAAGTAACTGACGCTCGCTTATTAAAATCGATTCCCATGCTGTACTAGAATGCGATTTAACTAACGAAATACACTTACTGAACCGTTATTAGCGTATCGTTTCGTATCGTATCGTATCGTATCGTATCGTATCATATCGTATCATATCGCATCGTATCGTATCGTATCGTATCGTATCGTACACCCACACACACACACACACACACACACACACACATAGACAGACAGGCAGACAGACAGACAGGCAGGCAGGCAGACAGACAGACAGACAAACAGACAAACAGCACAGACAGACAGCACAGACTGACAGTCTGAGACAGAGTCTGAGACAGACAGACAGACAGATAGACAGACGGACAGACAGTACTAGTCTGAGACAGAGAGACAGAGAGACAGAAAGACTGACAGACAGAGAGACAGACAGACAGACAGGCAGACACACACAGTGACACACACACTCACACACACACACACTCACAAACACACACACACACAGACAGTGCGTAAGTGGAATCAAAAAGTATTTTTTGTGTGGGAAAGAAAATAGAAAAGTGTGTGATTGAAAGAAAATAGCGCAAGGTGTGAACTACCATGAAAAAAAAACTTTGAGGCAGAAGAAACAACCCCCCAAAAGTTAGAGATGACCTTTTTTTGGAGGCAAAAAATAAAAGAAATAAAAAGTTCCTGCAGTAAATTTTTCCAAGTCCAAACCCACCCATGAATTTCACGGGCAGTGGCTTTCTATCCTGGTTTTTGGCCACTTCTGAGCAGGGCCCTGTCCAAAACGTAGTTTTTGCTGCGCAAGCTTGCAAAAACTTCATTTCACAACATACCATACATCCCATGAGCTCTCTCCCCTCTCTCCGAGGT
>WBZZ01006344.1:30000-40946 GCA_019918135.1 Paulinella micropora
TGCATACATACATACATAAATCATTGCATGCATACATGCATACATACAAACATACTACAAACATACATACATACATACATACATACATACATACATGCATGCATACATACATACATACATACATGCATACATGCATGCATGCATACATACATACATACATACATACATACACATACATACATACATACACATACAGACATATATACATACATACATACATGCATACATACATACATACATACATACATACATACATATGTACATACATACATACATACATGCATGCATGTCTGCATGCATGCATGCATTGCATACATACATAGATACATACATACATACATACATACATGCATGCATGCATGCATACGTGCATGCATACATACATACATACATACATGCATACATACATGCATACATGCATGCATACATACATGCATACATACATGTATACATATATGTATACATACATACACACATACATACATACATACATACATACATATTTTCCGCTGGTATGTCGATTTCAAGGTCCAGGCGTGCCTTCCATGCCCTCGCCTCCGACCAAGACAATAACTCCCCGACTACCGAATAGACACGGACACGATGTTGAGAGGTACGGACTTACACTTGCTACAGCTCCCATCACGGGAAAGTGAGGAATACGAGAAACTGTTGCGATACGCATACGACCCGGCGTCGCGTAGAATACACCGAATCTACCCGGACGCGGAGCGCAGACTGAGGCTGCAATGCCCGGCCCTCGAGCACACAACAAACTTGAGAACGAACCCGTTCAAACCATCTCAGGAGCGCACACCCTTCAATACTACGGTATCTGGAAAGTGGCTAGAGAGCTGCTTGAGCCATTCGAGCTCCGACAGTGTCGGACTGTTGAAGTGGTCGCAGAGCATATCAATGATAACTACAGACTGCTCGACATGCATATGTCGGATATCCCACTGCCTGCGGAGGTTAGGGCGTACAGAGCCTACTACCTTCGGGACAGACACGACAATCCCTGGGACTTGGGGGTTGAGGGGAATGTACTCGCATATTTTAGGAAGGTTTTAGGCATACCCACGTTCATTTACCTCCTGTATAGGCCGCGGGGCATACGACAACGAATACCTGCGCGTTTCCGAGGTGCGGCTCGGTTACGACAGCAGTATTACATACGGCTCCAGTGGGGACATCGACTCCCGTGGCTCAGCCTGCTGACAATCCATTTGGCAGTGCAGCTGAAGAGGAGCGGCGACCCAGAGACATCCCGCATAGCCAACCAGTTGGTCGACCCTGACGAGAACGTACCGGGCCCGAGTACAAGGCTTCGAGGAATGGGGTAGACGGCTGAGGGCACAAGATAAACTGGGTTGGGACAGAGTTATTCAGAACGATGAGTTCCGATGGCACAGGCGAACTCAGGAGTTAGACTATATCTACCACTATCGACATGAGTGGTGAGTGGCCGTACTGGAGACAACCGTACGAATACCAGCTGGGGGGAATCATCAGAGACCTCTACCCAGGCATGGGATATACCGCGCCACAGTATTCGGTAGTCGGGGAGGAATTGTGTCTTGGTCGGAGGCGAGGGCATGGAAGGCACGTCTGGACCTTGAAATCGACATACCAGCGGAGGATCAACCCGCCTGGAGGTGGCAACCACCATCGCCGTCTAGCGAAGAGGAGTTCATGGACTACCTCGAGCACGAATGCTCCGACAACTAAGCATAGACGCGTTTTGAGACCCAGATCAGTGGGTTGTACATATCATTAGACACTTCTACCTTCGCCGCAGCGAAGTAGATACTTGCCGGGTGGCAATAAGAAAATGTCTGCAGACAACCAAACCAAACAAACAACGCCTAATACGCCAACGGCACCCTTGACACTGGCATAGCGCCCGTTCATTCCAACAATGGACGAGGTTGCCCGGAGGTTCTCATCGGCTCAGCTGGCAACTTCTCGACAATCTCAGGATCACAGATCCTTAGGATGGACCAGAGCTGCTGCATATGCTTGTGACGTTACTAAGAAGTTCTCCTCAACTCAGTTGAGAACTTCTCGGTAATCTCAGGATTACAGATCCTTGCGGTGGACTAGAGATGCTGCATGTCCTTGCGACCCTGAACCTCGTGAAGTTTCAGGTGCACCAGCATTCGAAAGTCACAGACCCGGGAAGGCACGGCGATAGGACAAGGCGAACGGAAATGGTACGACAGCAACATAGATAGTCATACAGTTGTACGTCTATGGCAGGTCGCCATAGAAGGGGGGAGGAGATAGTTCAAAATTCAAATTAAATTTGAACTCGAAAATATCCAAACTTAAATTTGTATTTTGTAAGCACATGACGTACAACGGGAATGAAGGGCAGAGCCCAACGGTCACTCGGGTTTTACTTAGCTCTTTTCCTAGTGTGAAGAACAGTGCTAGGTAGAGTCGGAACGATAAGGATCGGACAAGACTACCGGCTCATGGGCTGCTAGTGTTTGCTCAATGGTGTGACTCCTCAGGAGTCGGACATGAATCATGAGGAAACGGATCCGGAGAGTAAGCTCTCAACCGACGATATTTACCAATCTACCCCTATTAACTACGGTTCCCGTATAACTTTGAAGACGGGGAGGGGGGATTGTAGGCGCAGATAGGTAAATATGCGACCTTTTCTTTTTCCCCTATCATGTGACACAGTGATGCATAGATGAGCTATATCTCGTCAAGATATGGTTATATCCGTTTTTATTTATATACTTTTGAGCAGGTTGAAAACGATAATATTAAGACAAGTAACCGGTACTACTTTTTACTTGAAGCAAGATAATATTATCGTTAGGGGCTGACATTGGGAAATGTCTTTCTGTTTCCTTTTTGTTGCTTGGCTCTGACAGTCTCCTATATTTTCTGCCATACTGGTTTTCTCTCTTTTGCCACGGTAGATGAGGAAGATTAGGGGGGGGGGGGGTGTTTATTGGATGGATAAATACCCAGGCTTGCATTAAATAATATCGTTTGAATATAACGTAACCATGTTCCTCCTCTAGATCTTCCTCTCAGGCTCAAAAGAGAGGAAACCAGTATGGCGGAAAATGTAGGAGACTGTCAAAGCCAAGCAACAAAAAGGAAACAGAAAGCAATTTCCGAATGTCAGCCCCCGGTAATAACGATAATCAAGTTATCCGGCTTAAATAGTACCGGTTGGTGACTTGTCTTAATATTACTATGATATATTATCCTTTTCAACCGGCTCAAAAGTATATAAATAAAACGGATATGACCATATCTTCATGTACATGTATGTAAATGTGCATAGTATGTAAACTATAATATTAATTGTAAGTCATGGAGGCCTATGGCTAGCTATCTAGGCTATATATATACAGATATACAACAGTGAAAGCAAAATCACTGCCTCGAAGCTCAGCCACATCTACAGACACACGTACAACACAAGTACAGGCACAAGTAACACTGAGGAGAGACGAGGACAGAAGCTACTACTAGTACTAGTTGAATTTGGCAAAACAGACGAGAATTCAAAAAACTTCACAGACTTCACGTAAAATGCGTCATTTCACAAATATCAGTGGGTGGGCCGTAAGGGAGACTGAAAAGTGAACGCTGCAGTGTTAATTACGGTAATAAATTAAGCGGGAACTATTGTTCCCGCTCCAAAATTTTAAACATTACAAAGACAACCCCTTCACCCTCAGATTTGATTTTTCGCTCTAGCACAAAAGTGCTTAGAGCAAATTTTACGGTTGTTTTTTTGAATTTGGGAAATCGAGATGTCAGCTGCAGCTGGACAAAGGACCCCAAGGCCTACTAGGAAGCGCAGAGCTCAACAGGGTGATGACGACAACAAGACAAGCGCAGCCAGCAGCAGCAGCGGCAACAACGGAGGCGGCCCTGCATTCGGTGGGGGAAACGTGACTACTTCAACTACTTTTGCTGCTACATCGAGTACTAGTCTGCCGGCCACTGGGCTTCCCGCGACTGGCTCGAGCGGTGCTGGAGCAGGTGGAAGCACTGGTAACACCCCACCATCTGCATCTGCTTCACCACTCAACCCTGTCAACCTATTTGGAGCACCATCGCTACACCAGCAGCAGACCGTGATAGGGCAAGGTACGACGACGACTACGACGACTGCTGCCACTATTCCACCTCGCGATCGCACCGACACCAGCGGCCACCACTCCACTGGGCTGGACGCAAGTACGATGGCAAGCATTGGAGATATGCTGCGCAACGCACTTAGGGAGGAGACGCGGGCGGTCACTGGTGACTTCGCGAGGCTGACAGACAAGGTGCAGGGATGATCCAAGCTACCAAGCAGGAATCGAGCCAGCGCGACTCGAAGCTGATCGACAAGCCATCACACCGCCGCTACTTCGTCGTGGCGAAGATAATTTTGCAGATTCTGGAGAGCAACGCCTATGTGCGAAACAACGAGAAGTTGGCGGACGCTATCTGTATGGCGAACGCGCTGGCCACACTGGCTATGGATATGGGTGGCCCAAACCCAATACAGGTGGAAGACGCCGAGGCCAAGATGCTACTGGTGGGTAAAAAGCTAGTGATTGCGGACGAAGTGGCCCCGTACCTGGAGCCGATTCGCCCTACTACGACCAACTCGAGGGCGACCGACCCGCGTATACGTGGTGGACGTCAGAACCGTGGGGCATGCCATATCTGCGGATCCAACCAGCACTGGGCGAGAAGCTGCCCTCAGGGTTCGCACGGCGCGAACACTGCACAAGGGCAGAACCAGCAGCAGCATGGCCAACAGCAGCAACCGCTGGCGTGGCAAAGTGTCCCCGGTTTCATGCCTCCGCAGCAAGGAGCAGCACCAGGGCCGCAAATCCAGTACGTGGCCCAACCTACACAAGGCATCATCACGCTTGCGCCCGCTATGCAGACCGCATACACCGCACAGCCCGCACGTACAGCCGTCATTTGCACTCACTGCAACAAATGCGGCCACACCGCCGAGCACTGCTGGACTTTGAATTCGAGCCTGCGTCCACAGCGTTTTAGCAACTGAGCTGTTACAGCCAATCGAAAGTAAAATTGTCAGACGACGCTTCACGCGCATGACCGGTACTACACAGCGCAACACGCGCATGACTCGCATCACGCTGTCACTGACTTAGGCTCGTTTTGTTATGTCACTAAATAGATTTTATTTATTTCATTTGTTTATTTTATTATTATTATTATTATTATTTTTTCTTCTCAAATTTGGTTCGGCAACACGCCCCTGCATTTTACTAGATTCCCTTAAAGATGGTACTTGTCACACGGCATCACGCCCCGATGGAATTAATACTATTGCGTCCGGCAAACGCTTCTATTTTCATACTTCATCGCGTGATTTATTAATAGTACTGATTCGCGATCTTGCTGTGTTATGATAGACAGCAACGGGTCCTCTTGCAAGGAAAGATTTCTGACTTCCTCCCTCACAAGGCACCGAAGTCCAAAATATTTAAAGACTACTCTCAGGACATGGTGTGTGTATGGTGCAAGAAGATTGGTCATCTGGCATATTTGTGCCCATCAAGGCAGACAGTGCCGACACCAGCGGAGGAGGTATCATACGTATCCTGGCTTTTGACAACACCACAAGTAGCTGTCGAACAGTATAGCTCGGGCTCGTTAGAGGGGGTCAAGCAGAAGATCTTGACGATGGGTGAGACATACAATAGAGGCAACCCGTGGGCAGACTCAAAGGAACCGGCACATGCAGTCAAGGCAAGGCTTGGGTTCTGGAAGGCAATAGGGGCGGACGCAGTGGTGCTATCATGGCTCGCATATGGTGTAGAACTCAGATTTGAGCGTGAGCCTCCAGCGACCGATTTTATGAACCACCCAAGTTACTTCGAGAACATTGCATTCGTCGACGACCAAATTGACGACATGCTTACCCGTGGAGACGCGGTAGAAGTGAAGAGGGAGGAATGCATCATGATCGAGCCTCTCCAAGTGCTGGCTGACCCAGCGGGAGTCAAGAAGACGAAGCTGTGCACTGACAAACGGTTCAGTAATTCCTTCCAAGCCAAGGCTCCTTTCACAATGGAGACGCTGGAAAAGGACATTCAGATGGTACTCGACGGAGACAGCGGCACAAAGATGTTCGTGGTGGATCTGCAACGCGCGTTTTATTCCATTCCGCTTGCTAGGAAAAGTACACCATACTCTGCCTTCAGACACAGGAGCAAAACCTATCAGAACAAGACGCTACTATATGGGTTCTGTTCTGCGCCGTTTTGGTTTGGGAAGATCATGAGGGTCGTCGTGAAGCTGATAAGGACCTTGAACTTGCCATCATGCAATATGCAGACGACTTCCTATTCGCTGTCAAATTCCTACGCACCAACGATGGCATACCTACGTTCATCAAGACGCTGTTTGCCTACCTTGGTCTTCCCACTTCCGAGAAGACGCAGTGGGAACCCTTGGACGAGGTACAATACTTGGGATACGTCATCAACAGCAAGGACTTGTGGATGGGAGTGCCGAACGATAAGAGGGAAAGACTACTCAAGTCTATCCTCCAGCTCCTGGCGGACGTGCATTCCGCACAAGGGGCTTCGGTCCAGCAACTGCACTCAACTGCATCTTCGTTGATCAGTCTCAAGCTGGCGCTCTCCAACGCACAGCTGATGACTCGAGAAATGATGGTGACTGTCAACGCAGCCAACAGAATCGATAGGAGAAGCGTCACTACACAGAGTGGGTCAGAACTAAGCTAAGAACTGCAGTACTGGCTTCACATCCTGAGGGATCCGGCCAAATGCAGACGTGCAATATTTCAACCTCGACAGGACGTCGAGTTGAGGGTGGATGCAGGCGAGTTCGCGGTTGGGGGCCATGTGCTTGAAGAAGACGTAACAATCCCTCTACCATCTGAATTGATCGGTAATTCGTCGACGGAACGAGAGCTCTGGGCTGCGACTGTGATACCTCTCCATTTCAGATCCATCCTTCAGAATCGTAATACAGTCCACTGTGTTCGACTCAGCTAACGCAGTCATAGACCTGCAAAAAGGTGGGTCCAAGCGACCACACCTCACACGTCTCTGCAAGATGGTGGACAACGTATATACAGGACAGCTCAACATACGAAACAAACTTTGGGGCTGGGTCGAGAGAGCTAACAACACGAGGGCAGACAGAAACACCAAGGCGCTGACCGCAGGCTTGACAAACCTGACTGTCCATCCAGATGTCATGGGAAGGCTTATCATACGTTGGCGCCTAGAGGGCCGCGATGTTTGGGCACCAAATTTCGGACAAATAGGGCAGTCAGTCCTTCTTGCCATGAAATCCTGCAAAAGGGTTGCATTTGTCCTTCCGCATTGGCCAGCCAGACCTTGGTGGCCACAGATTCTAGAACATGCAAGAGATTCATTTAGTCTGCCACCCGCATCATACACTCTAGCTCCAACTGGCACAAACACCCATATCACGTGCACAGACCATCATGGCACATGCTTGCAGTGCTGTTTGATTTTACTCATTAAAATAATTTTACGCCCTGCAGGGACAGCAATACTAGATGACGACGAGATAGCGATCTGGGCAAGCCAAGCGGGCCGGAGAGACACCACAATGGAAACATACAAAGCTTCCCTCCGGCAATTCCTCAAGTGGTGCGTGCAGCACGGGCGTATCTTCTTTCCTGCCTCAGACAAAACGATTGCCCACTATTTGAAATATATGTCAGAGAGTGGGTATGCAAAGTCAACAATCACTGGCCACCTGGCTGCAATTAAATCCCAATACGCACTGCACACTAGTAACGACCCGACCGAGAGTCTGCTAGTGCAATTGGCCAAACAGAGAGCGGTAGCAGAAGCTGTACCGGGGAGAGAGGGGAAATACCCCTTATTGAGGGACGACCTGCTCAAGATACTACAATTACCATTGGTGACATGGAGGGACTGCAGAGATGCTACGTTAATATTACTGCAGTGGATCTCAATGGTGCGCGTCAGTAACATTGTAGCATTGAAGGTATCGGACATCATGTTCCACCATACCATCATCGGGAACAGCCCGTGCGAGTACATGGTACTCAGGTTCGAGAAATTGAAAAACGCTGAAGGCGAGAAGCTTGTCTTTATCGGCCAAGGGAACCAATCATTCTGCGTTGTCATGTGGGTCAGAGCATACCTCAAATACATAAAGGACACGTTCAAGGATTCATTCACCGACAGCTCTCCTCTTTTCTTCAAGCTATCTGGCAACGCATTGGGACATCTGAGTGCTGGCACCCCATCAAGTCTCTTGAAAAAGAAAGTTGCTGCAATTGGATTGGATCCAGCGATATACGCATCCCATTCAAATAGAATCGGGTCCGCGACTGAAGCGGATCGTTTGGGAATGAGAATCTACGCAATAAGAAGGCAAGGACTGTGGTCAGACAAAAGTTCGTGCGTGTACAAATACCTGCGTGACATAAGCTTGAAAAGCAAGCTAACAATCACACGCGTCTTACAGACCGGCAACGTAATCAACTAAATCGACCCTCTCTTACGCAAAGCGGTTTTTTTTTAATGACTATCACGTGTCAGTTAATGATGGCGCACAGTATTGTCTGCATTGGAAGAGCATAAACATTTTTTTTAGTAAATATTGATTTGGAAACACACTAGATTGACATACAGCTTGCGGATTTAAATCGTGTTGGGACGATATGATGTAAAGCTGTAACCCTGCCTATAGATACTATTGTATAAGCACTACCACTTGCTACTGTAACTGATAAGGAGTAGTATTGTGTGCCAAGTGTCAACCATTTGCAAAAGAAAGTCATATACAGTCCCCTACTTTTTAGTTAAATACGTTTTACAAACATAACAGAGACAGGCACATGGGTCGATCATAGAAAAACGGGTGCTGCGTCGGTTCGACACTATCAGTATGTCCTTACATCCATATCATAAGAGAATCAACACCAAACACGTAGGTGCTGACAGCATTTTGAAAAAACGTGCAATTGTTTGCAAGAAAACGCTAAACATTACAACATAAAACGACAACTACATACTATTAATTATTATTCTTACTACAACAACTTACGATGGTAAGGACACTATGATACATGTAATCGACTTCCAGCGACTTGACATCGGAGTTATTATCAATCACACGACAACGGCACACAAATCTGTGCATTTTGACATCAAGAAGGATACAAACCCAACCAGAAGAAGGAAATTAGAGAGCTACACTCACGTAGACATGCACACTGGCAAACAGACACAAAAGGAAAAAGAGACGAAACACAGAATATAGGCTCATAGCAGACAGCGATACGACAGAGACGGAGACACACAATTGTTGTGGAGGCGGAGGTCGGTATGGATCTGGTGGCTCTGCGAAAGAGGACAGCCCCCCCCTCCGCTATGCGGACCTACAGCACACATGCAGTGACTGTCGTAACAAGGTCGCACTGGAAAGAACAGCGATACTGCTGGTGAAGCAGTCGTTCGACCACATAAACACTCCCATAAAGGAAAGTTATGCAAGATGCACCAAAAATCTTTAAGTCCAGCAGACCGCCGTTACGTTTGCAAAACCGCCGTTACGTTGAGATCGCCTATATGCTGTAAAGTACTTCCTTTTGCCAAATGATTGTGGTATGATTCGGGAAAAATAAGGCAATCAGACTGGGGGTCGGAAAAATTTGGCATTTGCAGTCAGAGGTCTTTTACTGGAAGCTCATGTTGTGTGTGCTGTGAAATGAGGTTTTTGCCAGCTTGCGCAGCAAAAGCGTCATTTCACAAATATCAGTGGGTGGGCCGTAAGGGAGACTAAAAAGTGCACGCTGCAGTGTTAATTACGGTAATAAATTAAGCGGGAACTATTGTTCCCGCTCCAAAATTTTAAACATTAAAAAGACAACCCCTTCACCCTCAGATTTGATTTTTCGCTCTAGCACAAAAGTGCTTAGAGCAAATTTTACGGTTGTTTTTTGAATAATTCCACCCACCCACCCTATCTTTTATATGTCAAATTTTATGTCTTTTCGCTTGGGTGGTGGTGGTGAGAAAAGGGTGGAAAGCAAAACACACACACACATTACACCACACACATATACATCATTATAGCATAATCACGCCTCATGCCTACCATCTTCAAGCATATTCATGCACATCATCATACATATAACGACATGCACCACCTAGGTCTTCTGTTTTTAAAAACAAAGACCTAGGAGAGAGGAGAGAAGCTCATGTTGTGTGTGCTGTGAAATGAGGTTTTTGCCAGCTTGCGCAGCAAAAACGGTGATTTTGGCGCTTTGATGGATTGTTGCTGCTGAGAGCCGTCAGTTTGTCGTGTGTTTCTGTTTGTTCTGAGGCTCCTGCAGCTCAACTGAAGTTGGATGGCCTGAATAGACATAACGAAGAAAGGCAATCAGTCGAGACATTTACAGCAGAAGATAATACCACTGTAGATGAACTCACTCACTATGTAACCTAGGCGTTGAAAGGGACAAACCAGCGAAGGTTACATTATCCTATACAATGATTGAATTGTACTTGCCTCGTTTACAATAGTCCCTTCGCAGAACTATTGCAAACGAGGCACGTACAATTCAATTATTGTATAGGATAATGTAACCTTCGCTGGTTTGTCCCTTTCAACGCCTAGGAGTTACATATGTGTGAGTGAGTTCATCCACAGTGGAATTATCTTCTGCTGTAAATGTCTCGACTGATGGCCTTTCTTCGCCATGTCTATTTAGGCCATCCAACTTCAGTTGAGCTGCAAGAGCCTCAGAACGAACAGAAACACACGACATGCATGCATGGCGATGCATGCATACATACATGCATACATACATGTATACACGCATACATACAGACATACATACATACATACATACATACATACATACATACATACATACATACATACATACATACAAGTCT
>WBZZ01006345.1:2500-17500 GCA_019918135.1 Paulinella micropora
AGGCTGCGGCAGATCAAACAACTGCTGCAGACACATGGCTCAGTCGTGGACTGGCGCCCGCAGCCTGACAGCAAAACCGCGCTCATGTGGTCAGCCCAGCAGGGCAAAACTGAATGGCTCAAGCTGCTTGTCCGGCACAACGCCAACATCGCCTTGACGTGCCGTGGCGGCAACACAGCGCTGCACTTAGCTATGGGCCATGGCCAGGTTCAAGCGGTGGAGTATTTGCTTAAGAAGGGCGCGACTCTCTCCTCTAGAAATGACAAGGGCAAGACCTGTTTGGATGTCAGGTGCCCTGCCACGGACTGGCGCAGTGTCAAGGCGCTGCTCAGCGCATGCCCGCCGGCGCAAGTCCTGCAATGGCATGCCATGCAAGGCGACACATCGACGGTGATGGCGCTGCTGGCTGCCAAAGTGTCGGTGGATTGGCAAGAGAAAACCTGCCGGCGTCGCTGGGCTTTGCTGGAGGTGGTCGAGAAGGGTAACTTGGAGCTAGCCAAAGCCATCATTAAGGCCAAGGCCAGACTGGACTTAGTGGATGAGTCAGGAAACTCCGTCTTGCACGCCGCTGCGCGCACCAAACACGTCGGCCTAGTGGTACTTACCTACCCAAGCTATTTACACTGTCTACTACCTACCTATCTGCTCGACCAAGTACCTGTCTTACCTATCAACCTACCTGCCTACCAACCTAGCTACCCTACCTGGCATCTTGTCTATCTATATGTCTATGTCTATAAGCCTATACGTACCTACCAACCCATATTTAGCCTGCCTGCCTAGTCTATCTGTCTACCTACATATCTCTTGGCCTGCCTTGCTACCTTGCTAGGAGCTGTTGTTGGAGAGGAAGGCTTCGGCCATGTGGTGCAACGAGCAAGGCATGACACCAGCAGACGTCGCTCGCCAGGCTGGCACGCAAGACTGCGTCAAGCGGCTGCTATCAGCATCTCCTAAGGAGGTGCGGCTGCATTGGTATGCGGGGCGAGGCAACGAGCGCAATGTGGAACAACTCATCAAGTCCAAGGCCTCGCCAGACTGGTGTGACTCGCGGGGTTATTCTTCGTTGATGGAAGCTGTCTCCAAGGCCAACATCGGCAATACTAAAGCCTTGATCAAAGCTGGCGCAAGTGTCAACATACAGACCAAAGACACGGGCGACACCGCGCTGCACATCGCGGCCAAGGCCAATAACATGGAGCTGCTGGAGCTGCTGCTGAAAGCAGGGTCGAAATCGCTAATCAAGAACCACGAGCAAGTCACCGCGCTGAGCATCGTGCGTGAGCATTCTGCACAGTCGCTGCAGGTGCTCTTACCACTCTGTCCCAAGAAAGTGCAGCTGTACTGGAGCGCGGTTCGGGGAGGGTATGGGAAAGTGCGAGAGCTGATTACGGCCAAGGTGTGTATGTAATTTAATGTAATATAATGTAATATGATTCGATGTAATTCGATGTAATGTAATGTAATATAATGTAGCGTAGCGTAGCGTAGCGTAGCGTGTAACGTAACGTAACGCGATGTAATTTATGTATGCATGCATATGTATAGGCGTCCGCCGACTGGCAGGAGGTGACGCGAGATGACCGCTCGGCCTTGATGGAAGCTGTGGAAAGAGATCATTTGCGTTTGGCGGAAATGCTGGTCGACGCTAAGGCCAATCTCGACCTGGTGACGAAGCAGGCAGGGAATTCCGCGCTGCACTTGACAGCGCAGCAAGGCAATGCCGAGATCTTAGACCTCTTATTGCGACGAGGAGCCACCCTGGTTTTGAACCACGAGGTTACTTACTTGCTTACTTGCTTGCTTGCTTTGCTTTGCTTTGCTTTGCTTTGCTTTGCTTTGCTTTGCTTTGCTTTGCTTTGCTTTGCTTTGCTTTGCTTTGCTTTGCTTTGCTTGGCTTGGCTTGGCTTGGCTTGGCTTGGCTTGGCTTGGCTTGGCCTTGCCTTGCCTTGCTTGCTTGCTTGCTTTTGCTTGCTTACTTACTTACCTACTTGCTTGCTTACTTACTTACCTACTTGCATGCTTGGTTGCTTACTTACTTACTTACTTACCTACTTACTTACTTACTTACCTACTTACCTACTTACTTAGGGCGAGGATGCCTGCGCAATTGCCCAACGACGGGGCGATGATGCCTGCATGAGCATCATGGTGAAGTACTTCCCCATGGACCGCAGGCTCTACTGGTTCACAAGCAAAGGCTCCGAGGACCAGGTGCAAGAGCTCCTGCAAGCGAGAGCACCCACGGATTGGCGCGGACCAGAAGGCAAGACCGCTCTGTTGATGGTACTTACTTGCTTGCTCGCTTGCTTGCTTACTTACTTACTTACTTACTTACTTACTTACTTACTTAATTACCTACTTACCTACTTACTTACTTACTTACTTACCTTCTAGGCGGTCAGCAAAGGCCAGTTGAGCTTAGTGTCTGCACTGCTCGCAGCAAAGGCTTCCCCGACTGACATCGACCAATACGGCGACTCCGCTCTGCACTTGGCGGCACAGTACGGCCACTTGTCCATTTTGAACAAATTCCTGGAGTATGGCGGTATGTCTTCCTATACAGTGAACACGAGGTATCTAATCTAATCTATCTAATCTATTATATCTATTTCTTCCATCTAATCTATCTAATCTGTCTATTCTATCTATTCTGTCTTATCTGTCTCACTAATATGTCTAATGGTTTCAATCCGTATATTCTACCTTGTGTGAAAGGGTTCTTTCGAATGACCAGCTATCTATCTATCTATCTAGGGGCAAGGACCCTCTGAGTTTGGCCCATGAAGCCGGCCACCGATCTTGCGTGGAGGCGCTTCTGCAAGTGTCGCCGAGAAGCCGGCGAATGAGCTGGTATGTGAGTCAAGGCGAGGTTGAGAAGCTGCAAGCGACAGTGGGTAGAGCAGATCCAGTGGATCGGGCTGCGCCTAAGGGAGATGAGGACTGGTCTTCCAACACAGCGCTGCTGGAGGCCGTAGCTAAGGGCAGCGAGCTAATGAGCACCATCCTTATCGAAGCCAAGGCCAACCTGGAGGTCCAGAATGAGCAAGGTGACCGCGCGCTGCACCTGGCGGCGCATCACGGCCACCCACAACTCGTACAGCTGCTCCTCAAGCACAGAGCGAGCACTGCGGTGTACAACGCAGAGGCGCTGTCACCACTGGACGTGGCCACGCGAGCGACTCAGCCTCGCTGTATTGAGCTGCTGCTGCCGGCCTCGTCCCGCGATGCTCAGTTGAACTGGCACGCGCGACAAGGCAACGCGGACGACGTGCGACGACTGATCGCCAGCAAGGCTTCTGTCGAGTGGGCTGGTCCCGCCGGCCGCACCGCCTTGATGCAAGCTGCTTACAACGACCATGCCAAAACCCTGCAAGTCTTGATCGAGGCCCAGGCAGACAAGAACGTGGAGACCCCTAAGACTGGCAACACTCCGCTGCACCTCGCCGCCTATCGAGGTAACACGAAAGCTCTGAAGCTACTGCTCGACAGCAAGGCCACTGCTCTGGTCTACAATAAGGAGGGAACGACCCCCTTGGACCTTGCCAGACTCAAAGGCTCCCCTGCCTGCGTGCAACATTTGCTGGAAGCTTCACCCCCGGAGGTGCGGCTCCACTACTTTGCTAAACAAGGGGATGAAAAGAGGGTGCGGAAGCTGCTAGGACAAATGAAGGAGGTGGACTGGGTAGACATGCGAGGTAGCACCGCCCTGATGCAGGCGGCCTACACGGGCCACTTGGGCACGGTCCAGGTACTTGCTTACTTACTTACTTGCTTACTTACTTTTCTTACTTACTTACTCACTCATTTACTTACTTACTCACTCGCTTACTTGCTTGCTTACTTACTTTCTTTCTTACTTACTTACTTACTTACTTACTTACTTACTTACTTACTTACTTACTTGCTTCCTTGTTTACTTGCTTATTTACGTACCTATTTACTCACTCACTCACTCAGGCGCTGGTGTCGGCGCGTGCTAGCCTGGACCTTCAGACCACCCACGGTGGAAACACCGCCTTGCACCACGCTGCGTTTGGGGAGAAACTGGCAGTGATGGAGCTACTGATGGCAGCCGGGGCCGACGCCAACATTTACAACTGCCACGGCGACAGCCCAGAACATATGGCGCGCATGCTGCGTGCGAAGCTGGGTTGCGTGGAGTCGCTGCTGGCAGAAAACGCAGAGACGGATGAGGCAGAGGAAGAAGAGGAAGCGAATCAAGACGAAGAGGAAGAATGTCTCGGTGTGAGCGGGACGGCGGACGAGGAGGTTTTGACTCTGAGTATATCTCGAGGCCATGCGCTGTCTTCTTCCTCCAGCAGCGGACTCAATGGCCGTAGCAGCAGCCGCGCCGTCTCGCGCTCCGGTAGCTTCGTCACATCGAACCCTAGCAGTCGTTCCGTGTCAAGATCTGCCAGCTTCGCCAACGGCAAGAGCCCTGCCAATAGAGAGAAGAGCCCGGGCAAGGTCTATCTATCTATCTATCTATCCATCTATCTATCTATCTATCCATCTATCTATCTATCTCTATTTATCTCTCTCTCTCTCTATCTCTCTCTCTCCCTCTCTCTTTCTCTCTCTCTCTCCCTCTCTCTCTCTCTCTATATATATATATATATATATCCATCTATCTATCTGTCTATCCGTCTATCTATCTATATCTATCTATATCTATATATCCATATCTATATCTATCTATCTATCTATCTATCTATCCAGGCGCGTGTTTCCCGCGCGGTGTCCGTTTCCTCTAGCTTCACCCACCAAGCCTCACCCTCCACAGGCACCATGCACAAGCGAGCTCAGAGCAGCTTGGGCACAGTGTCCCGCTCCAGCCCCGCCTCGAAAAAGAACTCGAACTCTAGCAAGACGTCGTTGGCAGAAAGCTCCAGTCGCAGTGTAGACTGGCACGCAATGTCACCGTCGAACAGTTTCAACAAGTCCGCGGAGCCGCTTCCCTCCAGCCAGAGCTCTGGCAGTGGGGCTAATGGTCTTGTTAACTCCAGTAGTGTTCGGTCCTTGGCCGAGCGTAAAGACAAGGAGAGAGGCGAACGAAGGAACAAAGAGAGAGATCATCACCACAACAACGGTGTGATCAGCTCCGCCAGCTTCGAAAACGGCCTGATCCACTCCGCCAGCTTCAAGAATACGATGGAGAACAAAAAGGAGGAGGCGGGAGGAATGTTGGCCACCCCGACTGAGCAAAAAGGGCGCCCAGCGATGGGCATGGAGTCGATTGATATCCAGATGCTGCTGAACCTTGCGTCCAGCCGAGGCCCGTCAGAGCAACTGCTGGTGCTCGAGCTGCTGGTGACTACTTCCCCACCTACATCACTACTACCTACCTACCTACTTACCTACCTACCTAAGATATGCAGAGATGCATAGAAATGCATATATTCCAGTCGGAGCAGCTGTTAGTGCTCGAACTGCTGTTGCTCCACGCTGCCTATCCACTACCTTCCTACCCACCTACCCACTTCCTACCTTTCAAGATAAACCGGCATGTTCTACACAGGAGGCGTTGCGGCAAGGTCCCGCGGAGCCCTGCAGTCCTAGACCGCCCCCGCCCGCCCCGCCCGTCCCGCCCGCCCCGCCCTTGGTCAGTCCCCGCGAGGGCAAACGAGGCAGCCTGCTCAGCAACAGCAGCCATCGCGGAGAGGGCGTTTCTGAGGCAGCTCATGCTCTACAGCGCAAGGGGGCGGCCGTGCAGCCAAACATGCCCGTGGACATCTTCTCACAAATCCAGGGCCAGCGAGCCAAGCTCCGCAAAGCGGAAAGGAAGGAGAGGCCGATGCGGGAGGCGGAGTCATCAGACACACAGGCGCACCTCAAGAAGCAACTGGAGCGGCTGCATGAGTTTGTACGCTGCGATGAGAGCAACGCGGATGATGAGGACGATGGCGACTGGGAGGTCTGAGCACGAGCCTCGCCCTCCCCTCTCCGTAGGAAGGAGAAAAATGACAGGAAAATGCGAAAGTAAAAAAATAACGAGAAGGCTCCTGCGAACGAGGAAAAGGGAAAACTCGACGAGAAGCGCTATTTATTCACTGTTACAAGTCTCCAAGCAGAGAGAGAGAGAGAGATCACTTGCATGCAGCACTTGCTTTATGTTGGATTGGTTTGTATTGTTTTGATGTTATCAGACTTTTTTTTTTTCCCTCGATTTTTTGCCTATTGGCTCGTACCACTTCATCGAATATTTTAGCAAGAAAATTAATGACTGTATGGAATAGACACTTACGAAGATCATGTACGCTACAAACACCCGATTTCAAACCTCTCCAATCCAGACTTGAATTATGCTGCTACTACTACTACTACTACTACCGTTGCTGCTGCTCCTGCTTCTACTACCGCTGCTACTCTCACTGCTCCTTCCACTTAATCAATATTCTGCTACTGTTTAGTATCTCCATAGTCTTTTTCTTAACTTGGACTGCGTCCTTAACAGCGCAGGACATCCAGGGCTTTTGAACGACGCACGCAGCGGCAGCGTTGTCATATCTCTCAGTCTTAACGGACTTGAGTAAAAAAGCGCTCACGCCTGGTTGGTTTGTAAACGTGAAAGTCCTTGTCTTGAGCATTTGCAAGGATGCCTTCAAGTCATCCTTGTCTTAAAGTCTGGCAGACAGCCTGGTGGTCAATATATTATCTCAATCCTTACTTTTAGATCATAATCAATATGACTATACTAAACACACAAACCAAATGTTATAACTGCAGTGTGCTGTGATTATGTGGACAGAGACTTCAATTCTTAGTGATGATAGGCATACGTTCATTGACTCAAAAATATCTTCAAGGTTCTTACATAGTAACCAAGATTGAAGTGCTTGTATATAGTACCACAACAAAACTGAGATATTAAGTTCTATATTAGTACATGGATACAATACATTATCAGATTGAGAACTTTAACGACCGGCTAAAACCAATACTGTTGACATTTTACTGTTTTTGACCGATCCGTTAGGCTTCAGCACTACGTTTCGACTTCACTAACAAGCTTTCGATTTCGTCCAGGAATGACTTCAAACGATTTAATCAAAGTTTTTACAGCAATTGCCATTTTCCCCTTCTCTGCTGCCTTTTCCCATTGATATTCAGAAAAGCGCAAAATCAGTGAATTTTGGGGAACACAGTCAAGAGAACATAAAAATGATATTTGCCATACACTGCGTGCGTAGCCATTAGGCTCAGAAAGACTTTCCTAAATAAAGTTCAGGACTTCCACTTGAACTTGAAGCCACCTTGAAGTTCTCTGCACATTGAATTTCAAGTGTTGTCTAAGAGCTACTCACAATCTACGTTCAACCAAGATCGTACTATGCAACCAAGTCTGCAAACAAGTAGAAATCTATTACTTTGTACATTCACGTGTCAAACTCAGCAATTGAATTTTAGTCAGATTTCAGATTAGCGGTCAGATTTCGAATTAGTGGTAGAATTCAAATTAGTTTAATTTAACAGCTATATGCATCCGCAAAATCTATATTATTTTTTCGAAATGTTACAGTTAAATTAAAGTAATTTGAATTCTGGCCGCTAATCTGAAACTTAAATCAAATTTGATTGCTGAGTTTGACACTTGAATGTACCCAGTAATATTAATACATAAATAAACGAAGTGACCTCTCAGCTATTTACTTGTATTTCACCTACTCTCAGGAGTTAGGGCTTTTTGCAGCCATAGAGACTTTTAATAAGAGTTCGTTGTGTAATTATCACTTGGGGTTGTATCCAAACTCACAATTCGAATTTCCCTTTCAAGTGGAAACAGCACACACTAGTTTTGTGTGCACTGTCGACAGGTCGATTTGAAAGCACCTCCTACAAGGAAGGTACTACTCAACGAACGTGGGAGATCAGAGGTAATCAAAAGCACATATGTGAGACAGATCGTTCACCTGTCTTTGCATTTTTGTGTCGTCTCTCTGCTGTCCGGGGCCTACACTCTATGCAATCAACCAACACAGTATGTGTCTGGTTTTGTTTGTGTTGGTGTCACCCCCTTATCACCCAGCAAGATCATCCTCTTTGCTGCTCATCGTGCTCTACAAGTGTACCAACATTACCTGACCTACCCCTGGTGACGTAGAATGTACGCCAACTCGCGCCACGACGATCCCCTGTCGCGTCTTCGGGAGCACAAAAGGAAATGTCTGGACCCTTTTACCATTCTGGGAGTGTATCATGATCTTCTGCCTCCTAGAAGAAATTCCTGAAGGAAGTCGAGGAAGGGAAATCAACTCCTCTTACTACGGACCTCTCGTGGACTCAATCAACGCAGTTTCGAGAAGATTTATTCATTAATTACTCTGGTGAATATCGTAATATTTTACTTAAAGCAGTAAAAGATGAGCAAACTAATTTGCTTCATCTACCATTGATACCGACACCCTCCCTAAAGTTGATGTGTAATGCGAATATAAAAGCCCACGACATCTACCAGGAGTACCTTGGACCTACAGGCTCTGCAGCTCAGCAAGAAGCTCTCTGGAAACAATTGGGTACTCTTATTCCTTTAGAGGAATATATTAATCATTTACCAATTACAACTTCGATGCCTGTAGCACCTGGATCACTTTCTGGATTGGTACTTCCAAACCCTGTAAGCACTACTGTTACCGTGCCCCCATCGACCCTGATTGGTACGACTCCAGCAGCAGCCCTGGGAAGTATTCGTTTGGGACCTGCACCGCCGACTTACCCACCGACGATCCCCACTGCCCCAGCTGCACCATCATCTGCTGCAACATCGTCCCCTGTAGTCACTCCATCGTTGGCCTTTACCCCAGTTGCGATGCCCGAAGGTGCAACAACATTGGCTCCCATCAGTAGGGTACCTTCGACCGCCCCTGTCGATCCGTTTGCCCGCCCTGGAAGTCTAGCAAGAGGAGTGACACCCCTGCCCCGGCGTAACCCGCATCCATCGCTGGCATCCATCCTGGCAACACGCCCACCTGCCCCGTTGGTCAATCGAGCACTGTCCATGTCTGACCCAGCTTTTGCGTCGCCATATCGACCGATAGTTGGCCCTCTTGGACCTCTACCGACCTTTGCAATACAGACTGCAACTTCGACTGATTTGTCAGGTTCAACCCCCACTGCATCGATACCGGCACGCCCAACGCCTCGTATCTCGCTGGGTACGACATTGCAAGGTAGTAGAATCACGCTGAGCCCTCTCTTCTCCCCTGGGCTATCACGGTGTCCATAACTGGCGACAGGGCCCAGATGGTAGAACTTGACCACTGGGCTATCACGGTGTCCATAATAATAATAATAATAATAATATATATATTGATCTGTCATGGCTGAGCCCGAGGGCCATGCGCCTCCATCCCTCGACCCAACAGGGACTACAGTGAGTATGTTGGGGAGGGAAGAGTGACTCTAACCATCCTGCATAGAAGGCCCCAAAAGGAAGTCCCTACTACCCGCACAGTGTCGGGTACCTTGCAGGAAATCAACTACAAATGATTGATCTTCCCCGCGTGAAAGCTCCACGAGACTGGGTAGGTCCCGCATGGAGGTACTCACAGGGGTAGCAGACATTTCATGCGGTCTGCCAGCGCATGAGGACGTTTTGTGGTAAGTATCTGGGACGCCTCGAAACCCGTCACCACCCGTAGATCGCGGAATGTAAATACCCCTTTGATCCCACGTGGTGTATGTCTTATAAAAAACAACACAACGACATGGCCTCGGAACCAACACAACAACATAGCCTCGGAACCCACATCGACATAGCCTCGGAACCCACACAGCAACAGAGCCTCGGAACCAACACAACAACATAGCCTCGGAACCAACACAACAACATAGCCTCGGAGCCAACACAACGACATAGCCTCGAAACCAGTGGGAAGAGGCCCAACCACCTCTTCTTCCCGTGGGGTGCCATACTGTGCACCCCTCCATAATAATAATAATAATAATAATAATAATAATAATAATAATAATAATAATAATAATAATAATAGTGTATCTCCTGCCAATTGCTGAGCCAAAAGGCCATGTGCATCCAGTCCTCCATTCCATAAGGAAAGTCTCCACACCAATCGGTAGAATAAAGGAAGTGACGGCATAGAACATTACTCTAGGAGCTTTATACCAATCAGCCCATGGAAAGGACCGATGGCCTATGTACTCCCTAATAATAATAATAATAATAATAATAATAATAATAATAATAATAATAATAATAATAATAATAATAATAATAATAATAATAATAATAATAATAATAATAATAATAATAATAATAATAATAATAATAGTGCTTCTCTGTCAATGGCTGATGCATTTCTGCACATGCGCCTCCATCGTCTCACCCGTGAGGGGAGTACGAAGAATTGACGATAGGCTCTAATGACACCCCCGCAAGGGCAGTTCCAACACTTCCAGACGGACCGGTATGTTCAATGAAAATACTAATAATAATAATAATAATAATAATAATAATAATAATAATAATAATAATAATGATAATAATGATAATAATAATAATAATAATAGGCTTCCTCAGACTATAGCATCAGATCCAGATCCTGGACATGTGCCTCCATTGGGTCACCGGGGTCAGCCGATCCCAACGCATTGTCAGAACACCAAACAGACATAGCAGCAACAGCAACAGCAGGGGCAGATGGGGGCTGTGAAGTGCATGAAGAGCTAGATGCGAGGGTGTTAGCTGAAGAGAAGAACTCCGAGACACTACGCTGCGCTCCCGAACCCCTCTCTCTAGCCAGGACGTCCACACTGCGCGGACGGCCGCGCCGCGCAACATCAACGTCACTTGGGGGAGAGGGTGGGACAGAAGCTGATGGAACCTCAGTGAGGTCAATCACCTCCTCGCCCCCATCCTCCACCCCAAGCTCCTCCCTTTTACCCTCCCTAGCAGACCAACACTCAGACACATATGATCCAAACAACACATCCAACTTTGGAGGGGGACGCAACGCTGTAACCCCTAACAACGCAGCAAGCCTAAAGTTACTGCGGAAGCGCGACTTCCCCTGAAAAAACTTACAAAACAATCGTGATTGATCCACAGGCGACATATCATCCCAACCCTGCCGCACAGAGCCCTCCCGCTCCCGCCCAAGCAACACATCCTCCACCACAACCTCACCGCCTACGACCTCACCACCCTCCTCACTCCCTCCATCCCCCTCAGCAGCCCCCACAGCCATGCCACCGAGCCTCTGCATACTCAGCAACAGCTGCTTACGTCTCCCCTCATGCATGGGGCAATCCCATAAGAAGTGCGCAAGGGACTCATTGACATCATCATGACAACAGAAGCAGCGAGGGGACATGCCACTGACCAACTTGCTGCGGTACAACCGAAGGCGGTTGTTGCAGCTGAGCAACCTTCTCCGAAGCAGATTATAATGCGCATCATCAAGGGCTACCCATCTTGGGAACTCCTTAGTTCCAAAGACTTGTCTTAGGATGACTCGCAGGCCATCAGTAAGATCGCTGCCTGCCTCTCGCTTGTCCCACATCAGTTGCTGCACCATCTTGACGTCCTGCTGAAGGGCCCACTTGTCCACAGTCAAAAACCAACCCTCGAGGTCCTTCTCTGAGCTATTTAGGAGCTCCTGAAGCCCTTGTTGTAGATCCATTGAGTCCCTGATAGCGCCTTCGGCCTCCGCAGTCCAGTCGGATTTGACTTGAGATGCGATGACAGGAAATCGCTTCTCCGGTAGAACACGCAGCCGTCCATAGAACTTCAGTTGCGCCGCCCGCCGCAAACGCTCCGCACTCAAAGAGCGCGCCAGAAAGAGTGTAATCCACTTGCTTGTCTTAGGGCTGATGCCGAGAATCATCCTCATGGGGCGCAGCATTGCTGCCTCCAGCTTGGTGAGCTGCGATACGGGGGCACGCCAGACATCGAAGGCGTACTTCAGCTTGGCCCCCACAAGTTGATTCCAGCACATGAGACGATACCTAGCTTGTATCTCACCTGCACACCACAAAGAGTACCAACCTGCGGTGGCGACTTCAGTGACACGCGTAGCCCGCAGGGCCTGCTCCTTCCACTTCAGGTCGTCGGTGATAACCACTCCCAGGTACTTGTACTGACTGGTGACACAAAGCTTCTGGCCGCGAAACCACACCACGGGCTCACCTCGCTCCCTGATACTTGGTCGTTTCGCCTTGCTCGACGTGTAAATGGGCATGATTTCCGTCTTGCCGGGCTTCAAGTTGACTTCCAGCCTGTAATCTTCCGCGAACTTGGCCACAACATTGACCATCTTCTGGAGCTCGGTGCGACTGTGAGCGATGAGGGCCACGTCGTCCGCGTATAGAAGTGCCTTGATGTCGTTCAGCCGCTTCACATCCGTGATCTTGAGGGCACTCGCCAGCCGATCACACAGCTCATCCATAAAGACGTTGAAGAGTGTGGGAGAGAGAGGGGACCCCTGTTGGACGCCTACACCCTCCAGTACTTCGGGGGTGAGTGCTCCATCAACTAGCACTTGCGACGAAGTCTGCTCGTAGCACCTGCGTAGCGTGCGCCAGAACTTGCCCCTTACACCCAGCTTCCAGAGCCTCTCAAATAGACCATCTCTCCAAACAGACGGGAAAGCCTTGCGTAGATCGACGAACAGGACATACGACTCCCGCTTCTGCTGCTGACGCCCCTTCAACCTCTGCCAAAGGGTAAAGACCTGATCCGTAGTGCGACGCCCCGGGCGGAAGCCTCTCTGCTCTGGACGTAGCTTATCCGGGCCATCCACGAAGAGCGTTAGACGAGTAGCTAATAAGGACAGATACAGCTTACCAAGGCAACTAATAATCGAGATATCCCTCCAGTTGTCAGGATCCGTAGGATCCCCACCCTTGGGGATATTGACGATGATTCCCTTGCCCCAAGCTTTTGGAGTCCTCTCGGCTTCTCGAATCCAGTTGAAGTACTGCGTTAAGTAGCCATTGATGTAGGCGCCGCCATACTTGAGCATCTCGTTCTTCACTTTGTCCTCGCCACAAGCTTTGTGGTTATTCAGGGCACGTTGCCTTGCAAGGACCTCCTCTTGCGTGAACGGCTTGTCCAGCTCTTCGCAAGTGTCTTCACCTACTTCGTGCTCCTTCATAGCCCGGGCCACCTCATCTCTGAAGCGATCGTTCCAGTGGAACTGCCGCTTAGCTTCGGCTTCCTCCCACTCCAGCGAGCCTGCTTCTGCACAGCACTCCACCACAACAGCCGCACTTGCCGGATTTTCCCGTGGCTTCACCGAATTTCTCCGAAATTCCTCCCACCGAGCGACCTTTTCCGGCAGCGTACACGCCAGTGAGCCATCCTCCCTTTGCACCGGCGCGGAGACCTTCGTTCTGCGTGCCCCGCCAAGCCGCTTCGCGAGTAGCCAAAAGCGCTTTGAGGATTGTTCGCGTTGACATTTGACCGCTTCTTCCTGCACTTGCTTGAAGGAGGCGGACTTCTTGGCCCGAGTTGCCTTCCGAATTTGCTTGCGGAGCCGTAGCCAATTCAGACGGGCTTCCGCATTCGATTCATCCCTCCTGTATGCTGCGTAGGCCTCCCGGCGCTGCTGAATGAGCTCCTTTAGCTCCCTGTCGAACCAATTGTTGGTGAAACGGGGTCGTATACATCTGGAGCCAAGGACCCGGTGCGCCGCCATTCGGAAGGACTGCGCCACTCGCTCGGTGACGTCATCTACCACCCGTTGGCTGTCGGCACCACCCGATAGGTCAAGCTCAGGCAGCTGATGCACTCCAAGCTTCTGTAGGCAATGCTGGAATACGTCATCGAACTTGTCGTGTAGATAATCCAGCGCTTGCTTCGCAGCGTGATCATTACCCGAGACACCAGCACCAATAAGCTTATCAACACGAAAGGACCTGTAAGGTTTCGCAGCCCGCTTTGGCCGGCGCTGGCCGCTCCACGTCAGTTCGGCCCATACTGCCTTGTGGTCCGTATCAAGATCATCTTCGCATACTCCGAACTTTGCTCCAGATGCCAAGCCAGGCGACGCGCAGATGTAATCGAGGAGGTGCTTGCCTGTGCCCATGCCGCGCTGCTCACGCCGGGACCACCAGTAGGACCCTTCCACTGGGCACGAGAAGCCGCTCAGATTTCGCAGGCCCGTAGCGACGAGGACAGCCGCGAGTCTCTTGCCGTTCTCCGAACGTACCGGTGCTCCCTTATCATCGACCTCCCCGTGTTGACCGACGATGCCCTCCTCTTTTCGGCTGCATGCCGGCCCGAGCTTCGCGTTGGCATCCGCCACCGTGACCACAAGACCTTTGGCTCCAAAAAAAGCTATAGCTGCCTGCCAGGCCGCATACGCCTCTGACGACTCTTCTTCCTGCGTTTCCTGGGGAAAGTAGCCGTTGCCCACATAGATATCCTGAGCGCCGGTAACACCCGAGGCGATACGCAGCCACACTTGCTGCCGGTGGTCGACGGGGGCTGACACCAGGTTGCAATACGGACCAAGGAAGTTAGCAACCGCGAATAGAACCCCACCCTTGCAGCGATTTTTCTCGCTGACCTCCGCAGGTTTTCCAAAAATCCGGAATCCATCCAGGCTGCATTTGGAAAGTTGCTTCTTGCCCATGCGGTGCTCCTGAGCCCCGATGACTAGCCAGCCCTCGTGCTTGTAGAATGATGCCCATTCCGCCGTGCCTACGTTGTCGTATCCCGTTTTACCCTGCCAGTTGTGACTCGCGACGAGTAGCTTGAAGCCGGTATCGAACTGCTTGGAGCGGTGCTTCTTGGCTCGTTTCCGGACCCGACGGCCGCGCTTGGCTTCCGCCCTCGTGCTGCCCCCCTCTGCAGGTGCTTGCGCAGGTTGGTCCCCCACTGCACTGGCCGCCGAATTCAGGGGCACCACATGCATATCAGCACACTCAGACACGCACTTAGGTGCATCGGCAGCCAATTCCGAAGACACCACCTGCACATCATCGACACATTCTTCATGCAGAGGCAAGACGCGATATCCCGTCGCAGCTTCCTCCTTC
>WBZZ01006345.1:22500-53368 GCA_019918135.1 Paulinella micropora
AGAGAGAGAGAGAGATATCGCGGGTTCAACCCCGCTAGACCATCCACCAAAAACAAAAAACATTGAGCAAACGACCGGGTAATCCGCCTTTGATAAAGGTTTGTTATTGTGACACACTTTTCACGCGGTGTTCTCCCAATCCTGTCGAGCTATTTGGTAAAAATATAAATTTCTAGAATCTAGATCTTCCTCCTTACAATCTTCAACTAGTTCCTAGATTTTTATCATTTTTGCCTAATAGTCAAACATGATAAAATGAATTCACCAGCCAGAGAGAGAGAGAGAGAGAGAGAGAGAGAGCGAGAGAGAGAGATTGTGAGTAGCTGTTAGGCGACACTTGAAGTTAAATGTGCAAAGTACTTGAAGGTGGCTTCAATTCAAGTCATTGGTGTTCCTGAACTTTCATTTAAGTCTGAGCCTAATGGCTGTGCACGCAGTGCACGGCAAATATCATTTTTATGTTCTCTTGTTCGTGTTCCCCAAAATTCACCAATTTTGCGGTTTTCAGCATATCATGGGAAAAAGGCAGTCGAGAAGGGGAAAATGGCATTTGCTGTAAAAACTTTGATTAAATCGTTTGAAGTCATTCCTGGACGAAATCGAAAGCTAGTTAGTGAAGTCGAAACGTCGTGCAGAGGAGAATCTAACGGATTGGTCAAAAGCAGTAAAATGTCAACTGTAGTGGTTTTGATCTGTCGTTAAAGTTCTCAGTCTGATAAAACATATGACTAAGTCATAATTAGGAGTAACGGTAATGGATAATTCAAGTCAATAGTGCACGTTACGTTTTTACCATTGTGCACCGGACCACATCATTGAGAGTAAATTACTGTTAGTCACGCACTTAGATTAGTTATGATGGCTCTCTTGCAGTTCAGTTCTGCGTTTATGTCTTCGGATTAAAGTGGCTGTGAGCAACCTGGCTTTTAACGAAGTCTCCCGGCAAACCGCAAGTGAAAGGTAGGGTAAGGTCAGTGTGTGACCGGTTTATGGTCCTAATCATCGGTCATGAGCAGTTGGGATAGTGGTTCATTACAGCAATACACGAACTGGAAACAGTTCTTATCTCACGCACCAGTCTATGACGGTGTCACTGAACATCTTCAAGGATTGTACTATCAGCTAGAGGAATATGCTTACTGTATTAGTATAATTCTCGGGGATATGGTGAAAGATGCATTTCTCGATGAGGTTGCTGCGAAAAAAAAATACGGATGAGATTTAAGTCGTATGAGAGCAGCAGAGGAAGCAGATGAACCAAGAGAACCGACTGAAGAAGATTCACCAGATGCGATTGAAGAAAGTGAGGAAGAAGAAAAAGGAGATGCATCCTCATCAACATCATCACGCACAAGACGACAAGAACCAAAGAAGAAAACACTAGAAAAGCCGAAAGAGTGGGCGAAGTGGAGTAATGAGCAGAAGGTAGCATGGGAGGGAAAAGCGAGAGACGAGCGAGACGATCACAAACGAGAGCAGCGAAAAGCATACACAGTGTGACTAAGAGAGCATACAAAAGGGAGCAAAAATATTTGCAGCGATGTAAATCATTTCAGCTTCTGATAACTACTGCTTTCTCTAACTACAAAGTCGTCGCATATCTCAGAAGCAGTAATGCTCAAGATCCGTCCGATAAAGTCTGCATTGTCAAAAGAAAATACTGACAAATTTCCGGAGCAGCGAGATATCTGGAAGAAAAGAAGTTCAGAGAGAGAGAGAGAGAGAGAGAGAGAGAGAGATCCTAGAAAGAACGAAGAAGTAGACGCCTGGCTAACCAGGTACCTACTGAAGAAAGAGTGGCTAGAAAAGCTAAGAGGAGAGAAGTTTGAAGAGGACGAATCAACAAACCAGTTGCTCGAAAAGCTAAGTACTCACCCTGCCTATGGTGCTAAATACTTTGCTAATCATTATCGTATTGCACCAGCCGTACGACCCAAGCACAACCGACTTGTACTGCATCGTCGATTGAATTACATTCTTCCTTAACTGCTCGCGGAAGGATGCACAGCAGCATTACGACCGCCTGCGGATGAAACTTCAACAAAAAGCTAATAAACTCGAAAATGAAGTTTCAATCCAAAAGCTTCAATTCCCACGTGCGGATGGCAAAATGGGCCGCGCCGTTGACTGTTGCCTGCTCAAAAGTATGATTACGATCTTGTCCCAGCTCCCTGGCGCGCGCTCGAAACAGTTGCAACGTGAACAAGCCAAGATTGCTACCAGAGCCTGTGCTGGTGATACGGAGTTGGAGCGTGCTCTGCCCGTCCGCCGCGAGGTGTTATCAGAGATAACTCGAAAGGGCCTGTTAGCAGGCGTGGCGGCGCATACGACTGGAGGGGTCCAGAGTGAACCTGGGCTGCTCCAGCCGTATGCTGGTGGTAACACTGTAGCGAGGACGACAACGGAACAAGCACAAGAACAGGAGCCACCGACCAAACGTCAGTGCACTGAGCTTGCTGCCATAGCCAACGAGCGCGAGCATCTCGAGGCGAAACGCACACTGGCGATCTTTCGACGCGTCGTGTATGAAGAAGAAATCAACCTGGCTAACTTTGAGCAGAAGTATGCAGAAGCTCGCTGCCAGAGCGTCCGCGCTATCCAGCAGACGGTGTTTGATCTCTGCCAAGCCCCGACGCGCTTGCTAATTAAATTGTACGAAAAATCGCTCGCAACCGCGGGCGTGGAGCTCGATGCGCGGGATATCTTGTTTCTCAAGGATAACCCGACTGGTGTAGCATGAGACCCACTTCTTGCTTCCCCGCGTATGTCGACTGTGCTATTAACAACAGATATCCCAGCATTTGCCGTTATTAATCCACTTGCGGTTGCCGTTGTTGTTGATACACCAGCATTTGCCGTTATTAATCCACTTGCGGTTGCGGTTGTTGTTGATATCCCCGCACTAGCCGTTATTAACCCTTTTGTCCATAAAGTCCCGTTTGCCCCATTTAATGACATTAACAATTGCTCATTAGAATTTTCCCACTCAAAACCATCCGACGAAGCAAAACCAGACCTAAATCTTACAGCAAAGCCTGAAATATCGTTGCCGGCCACCGCTGTTCCTCCACCTAATGATTTACCAGCCCCCGGTTGAGCCATATAAATCCACCATCCTGAGTTGTCTGTATCCCACAGAAATATACCCTGTCCATTTCCTCCATCTACTTTATTTTGAATAGATAACTTACAACCGCCATCTGATGTTATTAATCCGCTCGCCGTTAGTGTCGTCGTTGATATACCCGCGGTTGAAGTAATTGTCGTTCCAGTTATTGTTCCGCCATTTGTTATATTGTTTGAGTTCATATCTAAGGCACCATAAAACCTCATACCGCCAGCATTGTTAAAACTGACAATGTCAGACGAAGCACTTTTATTATCCAAAAGTTTTGAAATATAAAGTCCCGCCCCTTTTACATCAGATGCTACATTCGTAAATACATAACCTCGTTGGTTCGCGGTTCCACTTGTAGCAGTATTTAGAGTAAATAAGAAATATTGATAATCTGCTGATGTCTGTGAAAAGAATATATCTCCTCCATTTTGGTTTAATATCCTCGCCCCATTATATGTTATATTTCCACCATTAATGATAGTTTGATTATTAAAATCGGCGTTGTTCGTTAAAGTTAGATATTTTATCACAGTGCTCGCCCCGTTGAATGTTTTACTTCCTGTTATGGTTTGGTCTGTTGTTAGTTTTACATTTTGCCCGTCCAATGTGTCCGCATACCCTTTTGTCGCGCCATCGGCCGCTAATGTCGGAGTTCCAAGGTTGGCTATTTTGTACTATTACAATCTAGCCCCGAAGCATTTACCCAACCGACGATTACCCCATCAATAATAAAACTTATTTTTTTCGCAGAAATTTCAAAGTTGTAATATGTTGCAGTTTTCATATCCAAACTAGCAATTGACCCGATATTACTGGTAGAATTGAAAACAATGAATGTTCCCTTTGTTGTTGAATTGATTGAATTTCCCGTTATTTCAACACCACTGCTATATGTCTTAATTCCTGCTATGGTTTGGTTTCCTGTTAGTTTCACATTTTGCCCGTCTGATGTATCCACATAACTTTTATTTGCTCCGTCCGTTGTTGCTGATGGTGTGGCTAAGTTTGTTATTTTGTTGTTATTCAAAGATAGTGTAGTGCCAGTTGAGGTTATAATTAAAGTATTACCCGAATATAACTCAACATACGAACCCGTTATTTGTATCGGATACCAAGTCGCTGTTGCTGTTTTTTGTGCTGCAATCATTCCTATTTTTGTATCAAAGGCTATGCCGATGCCGTCAAAAGTAGTAGGATTGGATGAACCACTTACTTCTAAAGTTGATGTAAATTTTTTATTCCCTGCTATGGTTTGGTCTCCTGTTAGTTTAACCACCGAAGTATCAAGAGTAGAAACATCTACACCATCAACAAGATTAACATTTGTTATGCTTTGGCTTTTCATATCAATACCCGCACTAGCATTTATTATACTGCTAAATGTCTTAATACCCACTATGGTTTGGTCTCCTGTTAGTTTGACCACCGAACCATCAACTGCGAGATTAGCGAGATTAATTCCATTATATGTAGAAGCCCCTGAAATAGCAAAACCATTCATATTTAGTCCTCCCCTCATACTAGTAGTTCCGTCTAATCTAAGAAAGGGTGGTGTGGTGTTTCTCCATTGCCCCGTGCTATACATAATCAGTTGGTTATCTGCTGGAAAACCTGATATTGTCACATCGCTATGTGAGTCTATACTTCCAGCTGCTGACACCTCATTATTATTATCATTATGCTCAAATATCCATTCATCAACACCTTTGTCATTTAGTAAATTAACTCCTGTTATATTCTTCATTCCCATACTAATGTTGCCTGTTTCATCAACATTTATCGGAAATGTTTTATTTACCCAGTTTATTGAATTATATGTTAGATAACTATTCATCGCCATGTAATGACTACGTCAGAGAGTGTGTCAATTGAACCGAGGGCGGTATTCTTCCATTTACCTTCTACATCGTTGTAAGTTAAGTATTGTCCGCTCGCTTGTGCGAATATGTTTGTATCTATCAAATTGTATAAACTAGTTTGGTGAGGATTGGAAGTATTGCTTCTGTGTTGAGTTGAGGCTTTGACTTCATCATTATCCCTTACTCGTTGCTCTGTGTAGTATAAACGGCTTCCTTCTTTGACATCCGTAGTTGATTTTAAAGCGAGCCGTGTGTCAAAGCGGTTATCAGTCCAATAATAATTAAGTCCTTCTTTTAGGTCAGTTGTTGATTTTAAAGCGAGCCGTGTGTCAAAGCGGTTATCAGTCCAATAATAACTAAGTCCTTCTTTAATGTCCGCGGTGCTTTTGGTAGCCAGTCGTGTATCAAATCGGTCGTCAGTGTAATAAAGATTTATGGGGTCATCATCTTCTGGCACTCTGTCTGTATTCAGACCGACTATGTTTGTGTTGGTTAAGTCAAGGTTGGCGATTGAAAGGCTGTCTGTCGCAATTTCTGACAAGCCGAGTAATGATTTATATTGCGACATTGATATATAAAATAAACATTTAATTTTAAAAATACTAAAATATAATAATCTTAGTATAGAATATTTTTAGAATAAGCGAGAGTGCGAAGCACGAAGTGAGATTCTAAAATGCCGTCTCCCGAAGCGAGCCGACAAAACTGGGGAAAAGCAGTTGATGGAATTAAACAAAAAGCAAAGCAGAGAAAAATGGAACATGCCAAAAAGGTTTTGGAACAATACCGAAATGCGGTTAAAAGTGAAGATGAAGATATGGAACGAAAAATAGCAGAGATAGAAAATAAGAATGTGGCGAGCGATATTGTTAATGAAAAAGACCAAGATGACACACCCGAGCAGAGTGATAGCGAAGATGAGGTTGATTTTACTGACTTGATTGCGGAAAAGATGGCAAAGATGAAAATCAAAAGAGCGAAGGCGGAAACTAAGAGAGAAAAGAAGAAGAGTAAGAAACCAGAGCCTGAGCCAGAGAGTGAAGAAAGTGAAAGTGAGAGTAGTGAAGAAGAAGAACCGAAACCTAAGAAAGGGAAAGGAAAAAAGTCTAGCAGTGTAAGTGTGAAAGTATATAATCAATCTTCTGGTGGTGCTAAGAAAGAAAAAAGTGATGTTGAAAAATGTTTCTTGAAATTTTAGTCCGCTTGCGCACAAATGACACAACACTTGTGTTGTGTCTAATTCTAAAAGTTTGAAATAAATAATTCTCTTACTTCTTTTCTGGTAGCATCATTTAATGAATAAGTTGCCTTCACTTTCCTTATCTTAAAGTCTTTAAAGATGTGTTTATTTTTTTGGAATAGTTATAAAATAAAATAAATTTACCTTTTATTCCTTTTACAGCATTAAATATTTCTTCTGGTGATACATAATGATTATATCCCCATCCTTTTTTTTCACCTTCTTCATATGATGGATCTAGATAGAAAAATGTGTCTGGTGTGTCGTATTTTTTATCACTGCTTTAAAATCTTTGTTTAATACTATAGTGTCTTTCAATCTATCTTTTAATTTTTCAATGTTTTTCTTAAAATTATCTCTTGAAGCATGGCGACTATAATCTCTTTGATCAACGAAAGAATTTCTATTTCCTCCGAATGAATTGAATGATAAATATAAATTTCTGTAAAGTCTCATACTCGGTTCTTTGAATTTTCCTTTTTTTTAATTTTTCAAATTTGCTTCTTGAAGGTGTAAAATCATATGACGGCTCCGTCATCTATTAATTGTTTCTACTGGCACTTTCTTCATATCTTTCCATATATGATAAATATCTTTATCCAAGTCATTGATGACTTCTAAATCGGATGGTTCTTTCTTTCTAAATACACTTCCAGCACCGATGAAAGGTTCGACATAAATTTTGTGAGTTGGTATTAATGGAACGATTACTTTTTTTAGAAAATGTTTTCCTCCGACCCTAGGAAAAAATGACATAGTATATAATATGGACAATAAACATATAATTATTAATGCGGAAGACACACCTACGGGAGAATTAGTTAAAACAAAAGAAGAAGAAGCACTAGAAATTCACCACCAGAAAAAGAACCCGAAAATATGGAACACTATATGGGTTGATAAACCATTAGACCAAGTCTTTCTTGACTTAGCGGATATGAGTAAGATAAAAGATAAGAAAGGAAATAAGGGCTATGCTTGGATGCTTGTTTGGATTGATTGTCATAGTCGATATTTAATCATTATTCCATTAAAAAATAAAACCGCAAAAGAAGTCTATTATGCTTTGAAATCTATACCTTATAAACCTAAATCAATTACAACCGACAGCGGAGGAGAATATAAAGGTGCTACTCGTGATTATTTTATTCAAAATGGTATTAAGCACGATGTGGTTGAAGTAGGGGACCACAGAGCGCTCGCCGTGGTAGATAGAGTTATAAGGAGTATTAGAAGGTGGTTAGATTTATTATTTGAAACTAACAGAAATTTTGACTGGGTAAGTTATATTCAAGACTTGGTTAATGCTTATAATCACAAATTACATAGGGGAATTCAGGCTAGACCAGTGGATGTATTTTTTGGAAGAGACAAAAATAAACAAGTGATAACCCGCGATCATTTAATAGACGAATTCAATGTTAGTGATAGTGTGAGAAAAGAAAACAAAAGAAATGTTTTCTCCAAAGGTGGAAAGACTTTCAGTAAAATTATTTATAAAGTAAAGGGTCGGTCTGGATTCAAGTTAATATTAAATAATGATGAATTAGTAAGTCCGAGAGATTTATTAAAAACTGATTTTATTGACCAGTTGATGAAGAAAAAGATATGAAGGAGCAAACTAAGGAAGTTATTAAAGAGAAGAAGACAAAAGAACTACTTAAAAGAGAACAAATAGAGCCGGAAACATTAGAACAAGTAAGAGGGAGCGAAAGGCGAAAGTAATAATGGACCTGTAATTGGTGGCACTATAGACGGCTAAAATGTCATCACGTGGTTTTCAAGCGGGGATACGGAGGAACTAAAGAATTCTTTTCGTCTTTCCATTCCCAGACAATTTTTATAAAAAAAGTTCTTTGATGACGGCAGTCAGAAAAGAATAATATGTGAAATATTTTATAAAAAAGTTCGTTGATGACAAAGTCAGAAAAAAGAAAAACGAAGTTTTTCTAAAAGAATAAAATAAAAAGATAAGTGTCCTATAGTGGTACCTAGTAGTAGTAAAATTTATTGATTTTGATGTTTTTGTTGCTTCGTATTGCTTTTAGAACTATCAATAGAAAGGTTATTTTGCTTACAACAACCCCGTGGTAATGCGTGAAATTCACGCCGACGCCACGGGTTATCATCTACTCAAGTCGTTGGACGGACGGGCGGGAGGGGAGGCAGGTGGGCGAGGGACGAGCAGCGCGGGACCAGAATAAAATTTTGAAGCAGGGCTCGCAGCTGTAGAATCCTGTGGCAGGGTGCTACAGAAACCTGTCTTGCCAAAAATCAGAAATCAGAAATCAGAAATCCAGAACTCGGTTTGTTTTTTAGCAAGTTGTTGGACGGACGGGCGGGAGGGGAGGGAGGTGGGCGAGAACGAGCAGCGCGGGACCAGAGAAAAAATGTTTGAAAGCAGGGCTCGCAGCTGTAGCAGCCAGTGGCAGGGTGCTACAGCAGCATGTCTTAAAGAAAAATCAGAAATCAGAAATCAGAAATTCAGAACTAGGTTTTTTTGCAGCAAGTCGCTGGACGGACGGGCGGGGAGGGGGGCAGGGGTGGGTGGGGTGGGGGGGGGGGGGGATGGAAAGGCTGTGGGAGGGGGGTGATGGGAAGGGGATGGCACGCAGTGAGTGCAAGTCTTGCTATAGCAGATGACGAATGCCTGCATGGGCGACGACGACAGGGAAGCATCGGTGCTACAGGGCAGTTGCAGAGGGGTGCTAAAGCCGGCGAGCTGACTCCCTGCCCGTCTCGTCCGTCACCCCGCGGTAGCATTAAAAAGCATACATATGTGATGTGCAGGAGAACAAGACACTCCGCGAGCTCAATATGTACAACAATAACATTGGACCGGATGGCGCGAAAGCTTTTGCAAGGGCGTTAGAGGTACGAGCATATTGGCAATGGCTGCGGCGCCTGCTGGCCCAATCTTGTTGCCTCGGATGTCAAACTCAACCAAAGTTTTGTTTACCTATTTAGTAATACAGGCCAAACAACATTTGTGAATGCTACCGCGGCGGTAGCAAGTCGAATAGGAACATACGTGGATATAGGTGAACAAGACGCTACAAGCGCTTGGTTTAAGAACTAACAACATCGGGGATGATGGCGCAAAAACCATCGGGAAGGCGTTAGAGGTACCTTAAGCATGTTTGCGATTGCTTCTGCGCCTACTGGTCCTATTGTGTTTGCTCCCATGCGTAGCTCGATTACAGTTTTGTTTTCCTATGCAATATGTACTTTTATGAGTGTGCTACCGCACCCCCCATCTCCCCCGAGCTTCACCGTAAATCAGGTGCGAAAAATTTGGCGGCCGAGGACGATTTTTTGTTGTTGTTGTTGTTGTTGTTGTTGTTGTTGTTTTTGCTTGGTCGAGCGGCGCAAAAGAGCATGGCGGGTCAGTGGATGGGAGCTGCATGCATATAGATCGCGAGGGGAGAGGCCGGGGGGGGGGGGGGGGTGGGAACACAAACACATGAAAACACTAGCAGGACGCATGGCTACAGACAGCGCTCCAGCAGCAGCATGTCGTACAAAACAAAATCAGAAATCAGAAATCAGAAATTCAGAACTCTGGTTTTTTTAAGCAAGTCGTTGGACGGACAGGCGGGAGGAGAGGGAGGTGGGGGAGGGACGAGCAGCGCGGGACGAAAACAACATTTCTTTTAGAAGCAGGGCTCGCAGCTGTTGCATCCTGTGGCAGGGTGCTACAGAAGCCTATCATGCAAGCGGCTCACACAGGAAAACACGCGCGCCTGTATGGAATCGTGGTGGACAGAAACTTCACACAGGCACGTCTGGTAAAGTATCACTTTTATGCATGTTTTAGCGATGGGACTTTCCATCCCTCACGCCTTCATGACGTGTGTGATATGTTGCTTCGATTCCCGTAGATCTTTACACGATCAAAAATAAAAATGTTTTACTTGATAAAGACCATAAAAGAAATTAACACAAAGAAATTAATATATTTACTCGATCCCATAAATATTTTTTTAACATGATCATACCAGGCGACAACGGATGTAGCCAGTGTAGCATCAAGGATAATCTGCGATATTACCAGAACTGGTAAAAGAAAACGATAATTTTTATTTTAAAAAAGTTCAATATGAGTTTTTAAAATTCTTTTTTGACCCCTTACCCCTTAATAATATTGCTGACGACATTCAAGAGGGAAAAAAATAATTACTTTTCAAGTTTTGTTCAGATTTTCATTTTTGTGATAGTTTTTTAATTTTGTCTGTAACATTTTGCAAAAATTTAGGATATTTTGCGGACGAATATAGTTGTTAATTTTAAAAATGCAAATTTCCAACCAAAATCAAAATTCCAACCAAAACGACATATGTAAGTTCTAGTGGTCGTTAGAGCCCCCATCAACTTCAAAGCAGGTAAACTCATTGAATATTCAAGATTTTGAAGTGCTGTTTGCACAGAATTCAATATTTTTTATTGGGAATAGGTAGCCGGAGGTTTAGTTTTTCAGTGTATTAAAGGTATTGCTGTGTTCCAGAGTATGTTCTGAATTTTGGCAAACTAATTTTCGACCTATGTTTTCCTAGTTTTTTTGTACCGTACTTCTCTGCAAAAACCCTTAGGCAGGATTACTCAACATAACATGTGAATTCATTTGTGCACGTGTGTAAAAATGAGTGCAGAGTGCATCATGCAAACAGCATTTTTCAGTTAAAAACACCATACTTGCTATGTCCTGAGAAGTGAAAATTGCGGTCGAAAATAAGGGTGAAAAATAGTGAGCTACCACTTTTTTCTAAAACAAACACTTGTGTCATGCTTGCTTTTGCTTGAAACGATGTGGTTTGAACATTTACCTGTTTTGAAGTACTTGACCTCCGACATGATTTTGGTGGCGCCGGCCCGTGAATTTCTGTGGCAATATTTGACAAGACCATGCCAATTCCCGCAGAGGAAACCAGAAAAATTTCCAAAAAAATTTGAACAGAAAGGCCTATCGACATACGTAGCCTTTGAAGTGAAGGCCGCACTACATTTTTTTTATTTGACGGTTTTTGCGGGGTCGAGATTGGTAAAAGTCATGTCTAGAGAGGGTTTTGTGTTTTTTTTTCTGTGTGTTTCTCATGCATACTTTCACGTCCCGTGGTCTTGCACAGTCTTTCCAAACGTTGTGCCCATGCTGTCTGCAAAATGGTGTGTTGTAAACTTATCTGTAGCATGTGTTGTTCTTTCTTCCCTGAAGCACTTTTTTGCACCTGTCTTGTATCACTCCTATATGTGTTGTGTGTGCTTTTCTGGGAATGTAATGTGCTGAATCTATTCACAATCACATGGTCTTTCTTTTGTATATGTTCAACTACTGCTCCTTTCTTTGTAACCCTGCTGTTGGTGATCTGTTTCTTCGCTCCAGACAGGCTAAAAGAATCGTCGGTGAGATCTTTAAAGATTTTCAATTTCTTTCTGCACTTTCTGTACAAAATGCTTTTATCAAATGGTCTCTTTGATTTCCTTCACTTTCTGTACTTGTGCCGGCCTTGTATTTAAATATGAAAATTTCTGAGTGAGGACCTTATGCCCTACTTTTGCTGATTTTGGCCGGTTTGTTTGCAGGCCTAATGTTACTTTTTTGTAAAAAAACTTTGTACATTTACTTATAAGCATGCATAGAAAGATATTACATAAGAATTTATTGAAGAGCATACAGGGAACATATGAAAACTGATTCTGATTTTTGGTCATGACAAGCAACCGGTGGCAGGGTGGCCGGTTTTTCCTGGTCAGGTGACGCAAATTAGTTGGGAAAAAGTGGTGGGCGACGGGAAATCGATTGGTTTGAAGTCAGTTTTTAATATGTTTCAATGATTCTTTCATTAAATTAAATGTTTTTACTTATAGTTTTGAAAAGTACAATTTTCATATGATAAAGTTTAACGGATCTATGTTTATTATGCGAACGACCACTCGCCCATAGGAGAACTTACATATGAATTCCAATCAAAATCTGTAGTATTTAACTAGACTGGCTAGTCTCGTGTGGGACCAAGATGTGCTGCCCGAACACAGGAAGCACTTTTTGGCCCGCAGCCGCGAGGCAACGCAGACGTCACTATTATCCAAGCTGACCTGCAGAGAAGCATGGCAGAGCAGTGCCGTGAACACTTTTGCAATGCAGCTCAGAGTCAAAATGCAACGCTTTGCTTTCCTTATAAAGCAACAACCGTTGCTTCAGCTAAAGAAGGATGGCGCCAGCGAGTCCAGGTAGTCCTGCCGGGTGCGGCCCAGCGGGCCCGGCCACCCGGCGCCCGGGGGCCCGGGGTCGGCGAGCGGCACCAGCGCGCGGAACCAGCCCGCCTCGGCCGGGTGCCAGCCGTGGCGCCCGAGCGGGGTGAGGGCCAGCGCGCGCTCGGCCGGCCCGGGCGGCTGGGGGGCGGGCTCGCCCAGCGTGCGCGCGAGCCAGGCCTCCTCGCTCCGCACCCACGCCGCCAGGGCTAGCGACGACTGGCAGCGGCCGTCGGGGGAGTGGAAGTGGGCGCGCTGGGGGTCGGCCGGGCACGCCCGGCGCGCGTCCGCGGGGCCCGCCAGGTCGGACGCCTCGGTGGCCAGGCGCAGGACCTTGCACAGGGCCGCGAGGGCCGGCCCGGTCGTAGCGCCCGTCAGGCGCAGCCAGTGCTGGACGCAGCGCCGGAACAGCTGCGCCGGGTTGACGAGCAGCTCCGGCCTCTCCCCGGTCGGCAGGTACGGCATGTCGTAGTCGGGCAGCACGGCGCACACGGTGCTCTTCTGGCCCGACGCATTCGAGATCTTGTCCCCGTACTGCAGGGGCGCCGCCCGCACCGTGGCGACCCGCACCACCGCCGCGCGCCCGGCGCCCGTGCCGCCGCTGCCGCCGCTGCCGCTGCTGCCGCCGCCGCCGCTGCCGCCGCCGCTGCCGCTGCCGCGCAGCCCCGCGAAGTCGGCCGGGCCCGGGTCGAGCCAGCAGCGGCCCCCGGCGTCCAGGGGGCACACGCTCGTCTCCGCCACCCGGCCGTCCAGGGCCGCGGTCGTCTGCTGCAGCACGCTCTCCTGGTCCGGCGCGGCCGCGCCTACGGCGGCCGCGCCTACGGCGCCCCAGCGCAAGGCGTCGAGCACGGGCCCCCCGCGGTCGCAGGACAGCGAGCGCAGGAGCGGGTCGCCGCGGACGACGGCCGAGCCCGGGGCCGGCAGCCCCGGCTGCCCGTCGGCCAGCGAGAGCAGGTAGCCCTGCGGGCCCTGGTGGAACTGCGGGCGGCCCGCGCGCGACGCGTGGCCGAACCGGCGCAGCAGGCGCTCCTGCTCCAGCCGGCGCGCCGTGAGCGCAAAGGCCGCGTCCCACGACGGGTCCGCCGCCGGCTCGGCGGCGGCGGCGGCCCGCCGGCGGCCGCGCGGTTCGCTGGCGCTGAGCCAGTCGGCCAGCCGGGCCAGGTCGTCCCCGGCCTCGAGGACTTTTGCTGGTAGCCCCGGTGCTCGACGTGCGTGAGCAGGCCCTCGTCCAGCGCCCCCCGCAGCCACACGGTGCCGTCGTCCTGGTTGTGGCTGAAGCCGCGGTACGCCAGCAGCACGTTGAGCCCGCTGGGCTGCAGCCCGACCGTGAGGGCCGAGGGGGGCGACTCCAACAGCGGGCGCTCGCTCTGCACCAGGTGCTTGGCGGTGCTGCCGCCCACGAAGCGGCCCGGCAGCCACTGCGCGATGGCCTGGTTGTGCAGGCTGGCCGCGTACACGAGCCGGGTCCCCGTCACGTGCTCGTGGTACAGCGTCAGCGCGCCCGAGAAGCCCAGGTGCCGGATCGGCAGCAGCTCCACGTAGTCGGGCCGAGCCGCCCCCGCGCCCGCCAGCGCGAGCCGGTGGAGCTTGGCCAGGCTCTCGCAGCCCCACGCCACGGCTGCCTCCTGCGTCGTGAGCCAGAAGACCCCCCCCGCCCGCAGCAGGGCGTGCCACGCCCCCCGCGCCTCGGGCCACGCGCCGCCGGCGCTGTTGGTCAGCCCGTGCCGGTCCCACAGCCCCGCGGCCGCGCCCGCCCGGCCCGCGAGCGTGCGCAGCCGGCCGCGGGCCCAGCCCGCGCGCACCGAGCGCGGCAGGGGCACCCGCCCCCCGGCCAGCACGGGCAGGACGGGCGCCGCCAGCCGCCCGGCGTGGACGTAGACGCACAGCCGGCCCTCGGCCTCGTCCAGCACGGTGCCCAGGAAGCGCAGCGGGGCGGCCGGACCCGTGTCCGTGGCGTGCAGGCCCCGCTTGAGGAGGCGGAGGCGGGCCTGCAGCTGGCGGGCGGCGTCCAGGCCCGGCAGGAAGCCCAGCACGCGCCCGAAGCACTCGAGCGCCGGGCCGCCGCCGCGCGTGGCGCCCCCCGCGGTGCCGCCGCCGCCGCCGGCGGGCTCGCACGTCAGCAGCAACCAGTCCGCCCGCCGCCAGTCCGGGGGCAGCTCGGGCGTCACGAGCGTGCACTGCGCCGCGCGCTTGTCGTAGCCCGAGCGCTCAGACTTGCTGGTGGTGGTCGGGCACAGGAAGCCGGGGTGCGACATGTCGAACCGCTGGTCGCTGGTCGTGCCGTGCCCCGGCCGCACCATCTGGCAGACCCGCCGGCTCAGGCACCACTTCTTGACGAGGTTCTTGCCGCGCATGTTCTGCAGCACGCGGCGCAGGGGCTCCTGGCTGTTGGCCAGCGGCCGGTCGCGCGGCCCTGGGCGGCTGGCCCCGCCCAACAAGCCTGAACAGTGGAGGAACGTCCATAGCTCGGGCCGTACCCCGCCGGGCGCGCTCGCCCAGCCGCCCGTGTCGGCCTGGTGTTGGGCCAGGGCAGAGGCCTCCGCCGGGCTCAGGGTCACGTCGATGTCTTTGACTTCATACGTCGGCTCCGCGGAGGGCTGCCGTCGCGGGGACCACCGCAGCAGGGAACAGCTACCCCGCCAACCTGCACTGGGCAGCACCACCGCGCCGCTCGGCGGCTCCCGCTCCAGTTCCACCCGCTGGTCACACAATCAGAGCCGACCGCACTGGACCGGCAGGCCCTGCGCGCAGAGACCGCGCCACGCGGCACGCTGCAATTCCTGTGCGCTCGGCTCGGCGGACCACTGCTGTAAGTGCAGGTAGTGCTGCGGCGGGAAGGACCGAAAGCACAACTCTTGGAGCCAGGGCGTAAAACGAGGCGTGGCCAGCAGGCGCTGGTAAAAGCGGGCCCAAGCCCGGAAGCGCTCGGCGCTTACCTCTTCCGAGTCCGAGCGCCCAGTCAGCCGCAGAGCCAACGAGAGCCCCAACCGCCGCGGCCGGCGGGAAGACGGCCCGTCCTGACAGAGCTGCGCCAGGACGGCCTGGAGAGGGTGGGGCTCTCGGGGTGAGTAGAGGGACGGACCGCGATCGACCAGCGTCAGCTCTACCGGGGCCAGCAGGTGCAGTGCCACCAGATCTGCCGCGCTCGGCTCTTCCCACCAGGTTAGATCGTGCAGGGTCAGTGCCAGAAACGCGGGCGCGGCCGCCCCCGTCGGACACAGCGCCAGGTGCAGCCTGGCCAGGACGCCGGGCTGCCACTCGTTGCACAACACGTGGCGCCGCCGCTCAGATCTCAGAGATGTGCTCCGCCACTCCTGGTGCAGCACGCGGTCGGGGTCGTACGGGCCCTGGACACGGTTAGCTAGGCTCAAGGTGTACAGCTGCAGCGCGGGCGTACAGGCAGCCACGTCCCAGCCCAGCCCCGTGCTAGGCTCGGTGGGCAGAGTGGCAAAGAAATAGAGCAAGGAGTCGGGGGTCAGCACCGCGTTATTAACCACGGAGCGGAGCCGCGGCCAGCACACCGGGCGGGAAGACACCGGCAGCACCATGACTTCGTGCGCCAGCCCGGCTAGGTGAGCGCACTGCCTGACCTCGATCGTTTCCAGCGTCGGAGCCAAGCGCTCAAAGCCCTCGCCCCACAGCTGCGGGTCCGAGCAGTCCTCCAAGACCAGGTGGGCCAGGGGCGGTACGGGCGCGGTTGCGGGCCACAGCTCACTCACGCCCTCCGGCCCAAAGGTTATCCCGCCCAAACTTAGGTTGCGCAGCCCCGGCAGCAGCTCGCGCAAGCGGGGCTTTATGTACTCTTCGTAGCCAGGTGTTGCAGACTGGTCCGGTCTTCCATCCACCAACAACAGCTCGAGCGTGTGCAGCGCCGTGCGGGGGCCGTGTTTGGTCCAGCTGCGCAAGAGAGCTTCGGCGCACAGCGCGGGGCAGGTCACACGCAGGCAAGTCACGTGGCGGAACCAGGGCAGGGCCAGTTGGAGGAGCTGCAGCCTGAGCGGGCAAGGGGCACGGTCTGCTTCGCAGTACCAGGCAATTGTCACTTGGTAGTTTAGCGTCAGGGAGGTATTCGCTGGGGCAGCAACAGCTACCCCAGCGGCCGCTGCTATTTCGTTCCGCACCACTTCTGACGGGGTGCGGCAGCTCAGAGCTAGGTGTAACCAGCGCTGGGGGCGCAGCTGCGCGGATAGTTGGCGGCGAGCGGACTGCGAGGTTCGCTGCAGGGCCAACAGGTCTGACAGCTCGAGCCAGCCAGCCCCGTGCGACAAGAAAACGACCTGGTAGTCAACCCAGTGGCTCACGGCGGTGGGCCGTGTGCACTGGCGTTTGGCCGGGCGCATGCCACCGGGTACAACGACGGGGGCCAGGCGGCAAGCACTGCTCCGGTAATCGGTCGGTGCCAGCAAAGTGTCGGCCAGGCGTGGCCCGGCACGCAGCGCGTCGGGCGCGAGCCCCCCCCCCCGGAGGGGGGGGGTGGGGGACGGGGGCAGGCCCCCGCCGCCCCGCACGCCAGACCCCGCCGGCCGGCCCCGTGGTGGAGGAAGGGGGGCGAGGAGGGGGGCTTCCCCCCCCCCCCCCCAGCGCCCCACGGATCCCGCGTCCCCAGCGCGCGGACCGCCGGCACGCACGGCACGCGGCCGACGGGGGGGGGGGGGGGAGAGGGGGGGGTGCGCTCTGTCGCCGGCGGCGGGCGCCAGGGCACGGATCTGGTAGCCTGCTCCCCCTGGCCGCGGCCGTCGCGCCATTTTGGTCTGGGCGAGGCAGTGCGTACTACATGCGCGAACCAGTCCGCCGCCGGGCGCCGCCAGGCACTAGCACCGAACAGTCAGCCCGTCGCGTGGCGCCGCCTAGCACCACCGACCAGCCAGCACAGCATCGCCGGGCGCCGCCCACGACCACCGACCAGCCAGCACAGCATCGCCGGGCGCCGCCCACGACCACGGACCAGCCAGCACAGCATCGTCGGGCGCCGCCCACGACCACGGACCAGCCAGCACAGCATCGCCGGGCGCCGGCCACGACCACGGACCAGCCAGCACGCAGTCGGGCGCCGGCCACGACCACGGACCAGCCAGCACCGTACGCGGCGCCGGCCCCGCAGCCGGCCCTGGACGCCTGCCTGTGGCGGGCCAGCCGGCGGAGGCTCCGGGAGATCCTGTCTCGGGAGGAGGCACGGACTCTCTGGGCCGCCCTAGACACCACCGGGGCCAAGCTGCCAGCGTCCGCGCTAGCGACCAGCCTGCGCGTCGGGGCACGCCTGTCGCGCATAGCCTCCGGACGCGCCCTCGCCGTGGCCGCCGTCGACGTCGTCCGGCTCGCCGCCGGCGGGGGGCCGGCCGCCCGGCGCCGCCTGTGGCACGCCCCTGGACGGGCCCGCCCGTACCCGGCGCTGTGGGCCGCAGTGGGGCTGGGGGCCCCGGTCCTAGTCCGGCTGGCGGTCCCCGAGCCCCGGCGCGGCGAGTCGCTGCCGCGCCTGTTCCTAGCGGCGGGCTTTCCTAGGGGCGGGCGCGCCCCCCCGGCGCAGGCCTACGCCGTGCAAGGACTGCACAGCCAGCCCCTGGTGTCGCCCAGCTGGCAACCCTGCGGCCGGCTGCGGAGCCAGTGTTGGCGCCGGCTCGAGCGCAGACTGCCGCGCGGGGCCCGGGAGGCCTGCTGCGGCTGGCGCCAGGCGCACCAGCTGCACCAGGACGCCCGCCTGGCCTTGCGGCGTGGCGGCCACGCGCTGATTAGATTCTCGCGCGGGGGCTCCGAGCTCTTGCCCGCCCTCGACGCCTACCACCGACAGCACGTAGCCCTCGTGTATTCTTACCAGCGGCCGGACCTGGGCTACAGCGCACTCCCCACCACGCACGGACGACCCCCTTCCTCCTGCCTGCTAGAGCCAGCCAGGGACACCTAATGGCCCTAACCGGCTGGATGGTAAGAACGGACCACTCCTGCCGGTCGGATGGCAGGACCAGGCACCTCCTGCCGGCAGGAAAGGCCAGTCTTTTCTGGCTGGGTGGCACGAGTGGCCAGGCTTTTCCGGTCTGGTGGCAGAAAAGGCTGGTCTTTTCCGGCCGGGTGGCAGAAAAGGCTGGTCTTTTCCGGCCGGGTGGCACGAGTGGCCAGTCTTTCCCGGCCGGGTGGCACGAGTGGCCAGTCTTTTTCTGGCTGGGTGGCGGGAGTGGCCAGGCTTTTCCGGTCGGGTGGCAGAAAAGGCTGGTCTTTTCCGGTCGGGTGGCACGAGTGGCCAGTCTTTCCCGGCCGGGTAGATATACTCTTTTGGCCGGATAGGGGCGTTGCCTTTTTTGATCTCCCCTCTCCCCTCCCCCCTCCCTTCTCCCCTTTCCCTTCTCCCTTCTCCCCTCTCCCTCCCCGCGCCCGAACATTGTGCAGGCCCCCCGCCAGGCTTTCGTCCATTATGGCGGTCCGGTGATGAGTGCCACCGGCGGCTTCTTGGTCACTGCCGCGAAACCAGGGAAATTTTCTTGACTTTCTAAAAAAATAATCTCACTACCCTAACTGCCCTCATAGCAAGAATCGCACTTGTGGGCCAGAGCCGGCCCGCGCCTCGCCTAGTGGCAGCAGGCCTGCGTATAGGTACAAATTGGCATCAGACTAATCCTACCTATCGAAATAAAAAGGAAATAATTATATTCTCTCTCTATCTTTCTTTTACCCGTAAAAAGCGTTGGTTTTTTTTGCTCTGGAAAAGGGCCGGCCGTTCCGGTAGTACCGATATATATATCCGGGAATATCCGTCCGGTGGTGGCACCTCCGAGCGGCCTCGACCCACAAGTGCGATTCCTACTATGAAGACACTTAGGGTAGTGGGATTAATTTTTTAGAAAGTCAAGGGAATTTCCCTAGTTTTGCGGCAGCGACCAAGAAGCCACCGGTGGCACTCATCACCGGACCGCCATAATGAAGAAACCTGGGCCGGGACCTGCACAATGTTCGGGAGCGGGGAGGGAGAGGGGAGAAGGGAGAGGGGAGAAGGGAGAAGGGAGAGGGGAGAGGGGAGAACGAAAAAGGCAGTGCCACTATCCGGCCAAACGAGTATACCAGATCTTATACCCACCCGGCCGGAAAAGACTGGCACTTCCCGCCACCGGGCCGGAAAGATCAGGCCACTCGTGCCACCGGGCCAGAAAAGACTAGCCGTTCCTGCCACCTGGCAGGAAAAGCCCGGTCACTCGTGCCACCGGACAGGAAAAAACGAGCCTTTCCTGCCACCGGGCCAGAAAAGCCCGGCCTCTCGTGCCACCTGACAGGAAAAGCCCTGCCACTCGTGCCACCCGACAGGAAAAGCCCTCCCCCCGGCCAGCAGAGAATGCCTGGTCCTGCCGCCCGATCGGCAGGAGGTGGCCGGCCGACAGGAGGTGCTAACCCCTGGCACTCTCGCCCAGCTTGCTCAGGAGGAGGTCGATCGGGGCCCCGGTCCTGGTCCGACTGGCGGTCCCCGGCTGGCGCCAGGCGCACGAGCTGCACCAAGACTCCCGGCTGGCCCTGCGCAGTGGCGGCCACGCGCTGATTAGATTCTCGCGGGGGGCTCCGAGCTCTTGCCCGCCCTCGACGCCTACCACCGACAGCACGTAGCCCTCGTGATTCATGCTAGCGGGGCGGCACGCCCTGCTGACCGGTAACGCACGAATCCTAGTGCCGGGGCGGAGAAACTCCCTCCTCCCCCCACCACCGGCTTTCGTCCTAATAAGAAGTTGGCGATGTCTTTGTCTGCTTTAATTCCCAACCCGGGAGACGTACCAGAAGCGGGCCTACACTACCACCCCTCCGCCGGCACCCGGCCTTGCTAGCTACGAGGCCAAGTAAGCGCGCGCCCCCCGGACCTGCGCTAGCCTGTCTGCTCAGTAGGCTCAGCAGAAAGGCTAGCCTCTCTACTTAGTAGGCCAAAGCTGCTCCGCGGCAGACAGGCACAGATAGACCTGGTAAATTTGCTGGTGCAGTTTTGCTACGCTCGCGTCCAGATTTTGCACGTAGCTCTTGTGGTCTCTCCGCTCCTCTGGGCACTCTCGGAGGCTGGTGAATTCTTTTTCAACCTCTCGGCACAGCTCCTTACTAGCACGTAGCGGCTCGCACATGCTCTTCCAGCCTCCCCGGGGCATGTCTTCCCTCAGCGCCCAGGAACTAACTGCGTGCTCGATATCCGCCCGGAAATGCGTGGTTCCGTAAAACCCCTTGGCTGCGTTACCATCCCCGTCATCGTCGTCATTGTCGTTGCTATCATGGCTTTCACTGCCGCCACCACCGGCCTTACGATCTCTAACAGCGCCTCCATTAATGGGGGCTTCCCCGTACTCATTCATCCTGCGCATCATCATTTCCTGGGGCACGCAGATTCCAAAGAATATGGTATACGCTGTGCGCATCAATACGTTCATCTCGCACGCTTTATCGTTCAGGGTATCCACCGCAGCATCAGGCTTAACCTTCTGTTCAACAGGTTCAACTTCCTGTTCGACTTCCCGTAGGATTGCCGCGAGGATACTTCCCCCATCCATGTCAAGGGAGAGGAGCGACGCACGCGCCTTTCCCTGCGCGGTGGCATGAGTTTTCAGCGTCAGGAAGCCTTGATCTACCTCGGCGCAAACAGTTTCGATTTTGGAACATATCTTGCGCAGCTGTGGGACTTCCTTTTCAAACACAGCTAGCGTCACGAAACGCTTGTCCAGCCACTTGTCCAGCCATTCGACCACCTTGCGCACGAATGCTCTGACTTCCTTCGTGCCATACGGCGCGGGCTCTGGGGCTTTCTGGCTTGGCTTGTCCCCTTGGTTCCGAGCGTCTGGAAACGGATCTGGCCTCTTATCCGATCTCTGGGGGACACGCAAAGGTTTTGCGCTCTGTTGTACGCCTGCTGTGCCGACCGTGGGTACATGGGACTGACCAGAGGGTGGTACACTTACCAGGACTCCCCCGCGATTCCTGTCTATACATGTTTTACAGTGCATCCTTCTTCCCTTTCTTTCTCCAGCTGAGTCCACAGAGTTAGGCTTGGAGCCGGATCCACCCTGTGTGTTAGCTGGCGACGCCATGCAGACTTGGACGACGTGTTGAGCTGGTCGGTGATCTGTTAACCAGGGCCCAACTGCTTCGCTTTTAGGTTTGCCTGGGGACGGAATAGACTTGTGCGGGTGGGGGGCGACAGGGAGGGGAGAGGGCGGGGAACGTGCCCGACGGGGGAGGGGGAGGCGCGCCGGGGGGGGGGGGGAGGAGACACGGGGGCGTGGGGCTGGGCGCGCACGCGGCGTACGGCGCTGGGGTTGGGAGAGGGGGCGGTCGGCGGACTGCTCTCCCCCCTCTGGGACCCGCGGGCTGCACGAGGAAGGGTGGCAGTGCGCGCACACGGCGCCGGGGGGGGGGGCTCCCCTGCCCTGTCGCCAGACCTGGCGCGCACTGCCCGGACAGCACGCCCCGCCGCCACCGGGGGCCTGCCCTGAGCCAAGCGCCCCCCCCCCCCCCCCCGGCGGCAGGAGGATCCGCGGTCTGCCATGAAAACGGAGAATGCTCCCTTTGACGCTGCGCCGTCTCCCTTTCCCCCCCCCCCCCCCCCATGGGAGACACTGGGTTTTTTCTCCGGCCTGTCCTCAGTCACCCCAGGCTGCCCCGCCGGGGCGGCGACCGACGGCCCGCCGGCGGGAGGTTATCCCCGAGCGCAACGGCAGTGCACCTAGAGGCCAGGCTTTTTTATTCACAGGCACGTGCGGGGCCCAGTATCGTAGCTAGCCCAGGCCCCGCCGGACGGGCCACCCCCCGGGTGGCGGGGGGGCTACGCGGCGCGCCCCAGCCAGCTGAACAGTTCCGGCGGGGGGCCTTCCCCCGGCCCCGGGGGCGAGGGGGGCGGTTGCACCTCCAGCACCGTGTCCAGGCACGACGCCAGCGGCTGGTCCCTGAAGCGGTGGCAGAGCTCGGACAGGCTCAGGGGGCGCGCACCCGCCAGGCGCGCCGTCTGGCTCGCGGACAGCTTGTGCAGGCGCCTGCCGGCCCAGACGCCCACGCTGGCCCGCACCACGTCTTGGTACGCCGACGTCTCCTCGGCGGGCGTCGCCGGCGGCTGCGCGGGGAGTGGGCCCGGCGCCGGGCCCTGCCGCAGCAGCTGGAACATGCTAGGGTACATGAGGTACGGCTTGCTCATGAGGATCTCGAAGCCCTCCTCGGCGCAGACGGGGTCGCCGTCCGCGCCGGCGGGCAGGGTCCTCTTGAGCGTGAGGGCCTGCGGCAGGCTCAGGCCCACGCCCGGGGGGGTGCCCAACAAGGCCGCGGTGTGCCCCGCGTAGTCAAAGTCCGCCCGGGCCGGGTACCGGCGCACGGCTTCCTGCAGCGCCGCCTGCAGGGCGGCCGCCGGCTGGCAGTCCACGGGGGGCAGCCCCTCGCCCCACTCGTGCAGGCGCTTGGGGTGCTTGGCGTACGGGCGGGGCTGGCCGGCGACGGGGGACGACAGGGCACGCCCCAGGCAGGCGACCAGCGCGTCGAAGTCCTGGACCCACGCCGGGTGTTGTAGCCGGAAGGACTTGCCGAAGGCGTCGCTCGTCAGGAGGCGCCTGGCCCAGTAGCGCCAGTACCAGGGGACGCCCGGCAGCGGGGGAGCGTCGGGCGGCGCAAAGTGGTGCGCGAGGACATATTCCGACCCGAGGAGCACGGCCGGCGCGTTGAGCCCGCGGGGCACGTAGGTCCAGATCTCCGAGTGCTTAGGCAGCGCCGCGCTGACCAGCACTTGCTGCCCCCAGCGCAGCAGGGTGCACCACCACTGGCAGGTGCTGTTCCCCTGGCGTTCGGTGGACATGGCCTGCAGCGCGGCCCGCAGGCCCGGGAAGGCGTGGCACGCAAGGTACGGACGGTCGGTCCCGGGGCCGATCAGGACCAAGAGGTCCCGGAGGTCCTGCTCGTACTGGTACGTCCGGCCCAGGTACAGCGCCCGGTCCGCCAGGCCGAAGCCGGGCAGCAGGCGCAGCGCCTCGCCCGGGGCCGCGTGCCCGGGCCGCGGCCCCGGCCAGTGCAGCGGCACATAGCAGAAGCCCAGGTCGCTGAGCGAGCGCGTGACCAACTCCTGCCACGCCTGGGGCAGCCGCAGGGCGGCCGGCCGCAGGGCCTGCAGCAGCGCCTGCAAGAGGTAGAGCCAGGACACATGAGTCACTACGCTGTAGCCGCCGGCCTTGAGCCAGTCGAGCGCCTTGCCGAGCCGGGGCCGGCACACATTCAGGGTGCGCAGGCGCAGCGAGTCGGAACGGCCCGGCCCCCTTGGGCTCCGCCGACCAGTTGCTGAGCAGCGCCAGCGCTAGCGCCAGGCTGTACAGGCGCAGCCAGCGGTCCGTCACCTTGCGCAGCCGCGCCAGCTCGTTCTCGGCGCCGGGGTGGCGCAGCACCGGTTCCTCCCCACGGTGGGCCCGCCCCTGGTCCGCCGCGGCCTCCCCGGGCGCGCCGGCGGCCCGCAGGGAGGCCACTTCGCCCTGCTTGTTCTTGGCGAGCGCGCACTGGACCGCTAGGCGCAGCGCGTGGCCCAAGGTCTCTGAGCCCAGGAAGCCGCCGGGCAGCAACGCCTCCGGGACCACCGAGGCAAAGACGTGGAGCGGGCGGGGGTCGGGGGCGGGGGCGGAGGGGGCGCCCGACCAAGCGGCGCAGCGCAGCGCCCCCCGGTACACTACCTGGAGGGGCTGGCCGAAGCTGCCCAGCGACCCTGCGTAGCTCTTGCGGTAGACGCGTGCGCCGGGTCGTGCGCGCGCCAGCACCAGCGTCACGGGCGCCAGGGCTTCGGACGCCGCGAGCAGCAGGGCCTCCAGCCACCCAAACGTGAGCCCCAGCGCGGTGGCGGGCTGGCCGGGGGGCAGCGAAGCAAGCGAGCGCAACACTCTTTGCCAGGCCGCATACCAGGGGGCACCCGCCCAGCGTGCCAGGGGTAGCTTCCTGGCTAGTTCGTGCACGGCGGCCTCCGTCGGGGGCGCGGGGTCCTCTGGCGCGCCCACGAGCAGCGCACGCAGCACAGAGTCCCAGCCCGCCCCCACGTCCAGCGCGGCCCGGCCCTCGGGGGTGAGCTCGCCCACGCCCGCCTCGAGGGCCCGCAGGGCGTCGGCCCACTCGACCGCGAGCGCCGCCGCGCCGCCGGTAGCACCGCCCGGGCCGCTCTGGCCGAGGCCGCCGGCACTGCCCGGGCCGCTCGTGGCAGAGCTGCTGGAGCTGCTCTGGCCGCTCGTGGCAATGGCGTGGGCAGAGCTGCTGGAGCTGGTCTGGCCGAGACCGCCGGCACCGCCCGGGCCGCTCGTGGCAGAGCTGCTGGAGCTGCTGGAGCTGCTCTGGCCGCTACGGGGGGGAGGAGAGTCGGACCCCACCTTCCGGCGTTTGGCGGGCGGCGGTGAGGGGGAAGCCCTCCGGCGCACCCACAACGGGGTAGGCGTGCGGAGCCGGTGGTCCAAGTCCATCAAGCGTTTCATCCCCTCGTGGAGACCCTCTAGCAACTTCCACAAGTCCTGCAGGCGTCGGAGCAGGCAGCAGGCGCCGTCGACGAAGGCATCGAACTTAGCCTCCAGGGCCCGCAGCTCCTCCGCCGCGCCGGCCGGTGCGCCGGCTGGCCCGTCGGCTGGCTCGTCGGCTGGCCCGTCGGCTGCCAGGGGCTCCGCTTCCGGCCCCCCCCCCCTGAAGGAGCCGCGGGCCCCGGCCCACGTTGCTTCACCCAATCTTGGTCGTCCTTGAACAAGTACAGCGCGTTGCCCGCCTCCTCGGCCGCCTGCAGAAAATGCAGGCAGGCCTCCCCTTGCCACAGGGGCAGGGGTACCAGGTCCCACTGTGCCGCACACAGCCGCCAGTCCTGGAGGCTAGCGGGCACGGCTAGCCCCAGCGCCTGGAGCCGGACCAGCCACGCCTTTTCGTAACCTTGGTCTGCGTAGGAGCGTAGTTGGGCACACAGGTGCCGCAGGGGCGTCTCCTCGGTGCCAATCCGCCACAGCAACCGGGTGGTCCCGATCCACAGGTCGTTCTGGCCGGCCCACAGGTGTACTTGGCAGCGCGCCGGGGGTTCGGTGAGCAGGACCTCCTCGACGCGGAGGACATGGGACGGCTCGTCCTGGCTCCCGCCGGTGCTGTCCTGGGTTGACATGCACGGTGGCCCAACACACGGGCGTGAATACTGCGGGTCGTGCTGCCCGCTCCAGGCCGAACTAGGCCCCCCCCAGGGTCCCGCTCCCGGCGCACGAGCACGCCCCCTTGGGGGGGGGGGGGGGGGAAGACCCCCGCCGTCCCTTCCAAGGGGTGGGAGGGTGCGGGCTGCCCCCCCCCCCCAGGGAGGAGGGTGGCAAAGAAGGGGGGGGGCCTGGATGTCGGGGGGGGGGGGGGGACGGAAAGCGGACGGGGCCTCCCTTCCTCTGGCCGACCGTGCGCCACCCGGGGGGGGGGCGCAGTGTCCCCGCGCCTCCACCCGCGTGCCGCGGGCGGGGAGGGGTGGCGCTCCGGGTGCCAAGGGGCGTACTGGGGGCGTGCCGAGGGCGTGCCGCGGAGGGGAGAGGGGGCGCCGCCCCCGCGTGGCCCGCGGGCCCCCCCCCCCCGGGCCGCCGCCAGTGCCACACGGTCGGTCCTACGTTGACAGCTAAGCACGAGGAGGCAGGATGGCGTCCCCTCTCCCCGCGACGGAGCTCCAGGCCGTGCCGACCGCCCGGGTCAGTGAGGCCGGCCCGGACTGGCGCAGGTTTGGCAGGTTACGCCGCGCCCGGCAGGAGGATCTGCTGGCCTCCTTCCTGCGCAGTTCGGCCGGGGGGGTTTTCGCTGGACCCGCAGCAACCCGAGGTGCAGACCATTCTGCGCGTCATTGGCAGCAAGGCCAAGCTCGCGGGCCAAACGCCGGTGGAGCTCAAGGTCGACCGAAGCCCCGTCTTTCACACCAAGGGCAAGCTAGGCTCCAGTCGAGCGGGCCGGTGCTTCTACTACCGGCTAGCGCCCCAAGGCGAATGGGAGGACGTGAGCTACCGGAAGGCCTTGACTGAGTTTAGGGCGCAGACAGCTACTACCAAACTAAGCCACAAAAGGCGCCGCTCGGCCGCGGGCGTGCCAAACGACGAGCAGCAACGGGCCTTCCGGGCGGAAGTCGACGACCAGATCGTTCAGTACAAGCTCGGGGCCCTGCGTAAGTGCCGCGCGGCCTGGCTCGACCAGCTGGTGTCAGACGAGAGCGGCCAACTACTGGACTTCAAGGGAGAGGCCCAGGTCGACCACCTCACCCCGTTCAGGGACTTGGTGCACAGCTTCGTCCAGTCCGAGGACGGCCGGGTGCCGGTCGTCCGGCGCGTGCCGGGCACGGTCAGCCGCGAGTTTGTGGATCGTGCCTATGCGGAGCGCTGGTCCCATTTCCACCACCAGCGGGCTCGGCTGCAGATCCTGTCGGCCGCCGAGAACCGCCGCCAGAGAAAGGCGCCCGCCCCGGTCGGCTAGGAGGGGCGGGGGGGCTGCTACGCTCTCACTGAGCTAGGTAGTTTATTTTTTTGAGTGTTAAAAACTGGGTACCGAGACCTCCGCCCGGGCCGACCCAAAGCACCGAGGGAGAGGGCGCGAGCGCCTCCGGGGCGCCTCCGGAGGCAGACGGACTAGTCGTCAGGGGGCACACAGAGCGGTCGGACCCCTTCCTCTCCCCCCCCGCCCCCAGCGCCGGCTTTTTCCGGCTACTTCTTCCTCTGGTGGCCTAGTGCCTGCCAACCGGCGGCCGGTGCAGGCCGTACCTGGCGCGGGTTACGTCTTCTGGGGCGGCGCTGCCCGGCTTCGGGCAGCGGACCAGCCCCAGCTTGCCTCCGACGGCGGCGGGGAGCACACAAAACAGCAGCAAACAGCCGGCGCAGGTCGTCCAGAAGGCGGCCTGCGTGCCCGGGCGCCAGGGCTCCGCCGGGGGCCGGGCCGCGGGCCGCCGGGGGTGCCATTCCGCCTCGCCTCGTACTCGAGCTGGTAGTCGTGCAGCACGACCTCGGTCTCGCTCACCTGCTCCGCGGTCAGACCTCCGCCGAGCGTCAGGTTGGCCAGACACTTCAGCTGCCGCCTGTCGTGAGCCCGCTGGACCAGCTCGCGCCACAGCTCGTGGGTGCCATTCAGCGTCCGGTGCTGCCACGCATCGAACAGGGCCTCCGTCTCGCGCACGAGCGCGTCCACCTGCCGGGCGTTGTCGTTGTACATGGCCTGCAGGACGGCCAGTCGCGCGCGCAGACCCTGGATGTCGGCCAGCGTCGTCACGTTGGCGTCTTGGCCCGGGGGGGGCTGCGCCAACTGGTGAGCCAGGTTCAGCAGGCTCGCTACGACCGCGCTGTTGTTGGCCCCGGGCTCGCCGCCCCGGTTGTTGGCAGGCGCCCCCGGGTCGCCGCTCGGCGGCACGGGCCGAGCGAGCCACGAGATGTTCTGCGGCGGCGCCGCCGTCCCGCTGCGGTTGGCGGCAGCCAGCGCCCGTTGACGCGCGTGACCCACGGCGCGTAGTCGTGGAGCGCGCGCTGCACCAGGCGCTGCCACTCGTCGTGCTGCGCCAGGGCGGCAGCCGTCAGGTTGCTGAGCTGGGCCAGCAGGACGCAGTGCTCGTCGTTGTACACGCTGTCGACGAGGGCGCTGGCCGCGCGCTGGCTGTCCGCCGTGGGCGCGGTGGACGACCAGCGGAAGCAAGTCCGTGCCCCCGCCAGCACTACCAGGACGCGCGGGTCGCACGGCGCGCCCGCCGGCTGCCGTACGTGCCCGGCGCACAGCCCCCCGCCCACGGCTCCAGGCGCAACAGCCAGCCGGCCGCGGGCGCGGGCTGGGGCTGGTCGTACTCGAGCGCCAGGTTGCGCGTGCCGGGCAGCAGCACGCGGACGTCGGTCGGGCACGCGCCGTCGTCTCCGTCCGCCGGCCGGCTGGCGTTGGTCGCGTTGCCCGGCGCGGCCCCGCCCCCGAACCAGCCGGAGCCGGCCTCGGGCACGCGCAGGACCGCAGTCACCCTGCCCCGCCGGCGGCCGAGCGCCAGCGCAGGCGCGTCACGTCGGCCAGGGAGCCGCCGCTGGCGTTGTGCGCCAGCAGCTCCCAGCCCGCCAGGACGCGGCACACGTGGCCGGCGGGCTGGGCCGGGGCGTTGGCGCAGAAGGCGCGCTCGCGGCCCAGCGACGGAGTGGCCACGCCGTACACGGCGCGCACCAGGTCCGCCGGGCTCACGAGCGCCCGGCGCGGGTCGAAGTCCGGGCGCTCGGCCGCTCGTGCAGCAGGGACCCGTGCTCCTGGCGGTGGAACTCCTCGTACGTAAACATGGTGTACGTGCCGTCGTGCAGGTCGCGCGGCCGCTCGGCCCGCCCCAGCCCGCCGCCCAGCGCCGTGTCCGCCAGGTCGCCGGCGGCTTCGGCCGGAGCGCTGCCGTTGCCGTCCACCCCGGGGCGGACCCCCAGCCGCACCGTGTTCAGGCACGTGCCCCCCGCGCCGCGCGAGGCCCGCTGGAACGAGCTGGAGCCCAGGCACACGTCGGTCGGCGCTACATCAAACACGTAGCGGCCGGAAGTGTCGGCCCCCGCGCCGGCGAAGCAGCCACCGCTCAGCGCGCAGCCAAACTCGCCGGCCCAGTACCAGTCCCGGGCCAGCAGCTCGCTGCCGGCCGCGTCGACCTCCACCACTTCGAAGGCGGCCAGCGCGTGCAGCTCCCCCTCGAGCGCGTCCAGCTCGGACGCGTTGAGGTGCGCGACCAGGGGGTCGGCCCGGTCCAGCGCCAGCGCCAGCTCGACCCGCGGCGCCCGCGTGCCCCGCACCCGGTGCAGCCTGACCGCGCGGTTCGTGTGCGACAGCCAGCTGCTGGTGTAGCAGTTGGTCAGGTCCCGCACCGTGTCGTATTGCCGCAGCAGCTGCAGGTCCCCGGCGCCCAGGGCGGGCGGCTCCGGGGCCGGGTCGGCGGCGGCGGCCTCCAGCTGCGCGGCGGTGTGCGCCTGCGCGTTGGTGCCCTGCAGCCGCCACGCCTCGCTGCCGCCCAGCTCCGGCGGCGCGGGGGGTGCGCTCCACAGCGTCGTCGCCGGGTCGGCCGGCGTGGTCTCCACGGGCGGCGGCACCCGCTGCGTAAAGTCAGTCCACAGCCCGAGCGGGGGCAGCAGCCCCTCGACGGCGTACTGGAACTCGGCCAGCAGGGGCGAGTTGGCGGCTGCGGCAGCAGGCCCGCCAGCGCCGAGGGCGACAGGTGCCAGTCCAGCTCGTCGGCGGGCAGCGACGGCGGCGGCGGGAGCCCGTCCCGGGTCAGCACGCCTGGCGGCCGCAGCTGGGCGGCGCCCTGCTCGACCAGCTGCAGCGTCAGCGTCCGGAACGCCCGCGCGCTCTGCGTGCTGGTGTCGCACACGAGCTGCTCGCGGACCGCCTGCAGCTGCTCCCCGGCCGCCGCCACCTGCGCGGCGGACGCGAGCGCCGAGCCGCGCGACCAGAAGCAGTGGGCCAGCCGTTCGCCCGAGGGGGCCGTGCTCGCGAGCAGCGGCCGCACCCCCCCCACGGCCCCGTCCAGCCCCCACAACTCCTGCGGGCCCAGGCACACTGCCGCCAGCAGCCCGCGCACGTCGGTGGCGCTGCCGAGGTCCAGGCCCGGCGCCCCCGCCTCCGTGTCATCAGGCGCTTCCTGGGCCGGCGCCTCGCCCGCGAACTGGCGCGCCCAGGTCAAGCGCGTCACGTCCACGACGGGCGCCAGCGGCCGGGCCCGAACCACGCGCTGTCGGCCGCGGCGGCGCCGAAGGCCGACGGCCGGGGCACGGGCTCGGCGGGCCCCGCGCACTCGCCGGCGCTCCCCAGCGCCTCGTGGGCGGCGCCGGCACGCAGCCACGTCACGTTGGCCAGCAGCGCCGCCTCCGCCTGCTCCGGCGCCAGCCAGGGCGCGCGGGCCGGGCAGCGCCGCCCCGTCGCCCGCAGGCGGCAGCCCGCGCAGCGCAGGTCGTCGGCCAGGGCGCCGAGGCGGCAGCGCGGGGGGCCCCAGTGCTTGGTCATGGCGTCGCCGTCGAAGCCCGTGTCGCGCAGCCCGTACAAGACCCAGCGCAGGTCGCACAGGGCCAGCAGGCGCAGCTGGTACAGCCACAGGCTGCCGTCCGCGTGGCGCACCGCCTGCCACAGCCGGGACTCGTGCACGGGGGCGGCCCCGTACGGGGTCGTGGGCAGGAACGGGTACAAACCGCGCGGCAGCGACAGCGCCAGCTCCTCGTGCACGTGGCCCACGTGCTCCCGGTAACGCTCGCGCCCGTACAACAGGCGCTGGGCCAGGCCCGCCACCTCGGCGGCCGTGGCGCTGGACTTGCCCAGCACCGACGCAAACTGCGTCATCAGGCACCGGGTCGCGCCCTGGGCCTGCGTCACGGCCCGCCCAGGGCCCGGATCTCGGCCACCAGGCGGTCGCTGCCGTCCTGCAGCCCGTCCACGAGCCGCTGTGCGTCCTGCAGGCTGCCCGTCCAGGGCGCCGAACCGGGCTCCAGC
>WBZZ01006346.1:0-7500 GCA_019918135.1 Paulinella micropora
ACTCACCTGGAACAAGCCGGAACAGGAAGGTGTCACTATTTTAGCGTCTTATAGTCTCATTGTGTTTATAGCTTGCGAACTTCTCATACATACATACATACATACTTATACACAGTATTGCACACACACATGTACAGACACATACCCTAATATATATATATATATATATATATGTATATATATAGATACATATATATTTATATATATATATATATAGAGAGAGAGAGAGAGAGGGACATACATCCATACATACATGCATACATACATACGTATGCACATAGATTATTCACGATGCTGTCATCGGATCCGGAGGACGTATCAGATGTTGGCTCAGTTGGCTCGTCTGTGGCTGGCTCCCTCACATCACGTGAACGAGCAGTGCTGTATTCAGTGGCTAGCACGGGCTCAGAAATCAAAGCATTTCGGGATGTAGAGACGACTGAATGCCATTGGGGTAAAAGCCATGGGTGGGATATAGTCATTCTCAGATCAAATTTACCTGCACATCGATGCGAACATTTCCGTTCCCAATTAGACATTATGCAAAGAGTGGAAAAAAAGCAACCTAACCACAATATACTTGCTAAGCAAAGAGTCCATCATCCGGGGCACAATCCCAGAGGTTTGGGTTCGCAACGGACTAAAGCCAAAAGAATTTAGCAAGACAAAGATGAATAGTAGACTAAGAAGAGGCATAAGAAAAAAACAGAAATGACATCTGGAAAACACTAGCAACAGCGACAGTGGTTTTAGCGAGGCTGACAATCGTACTAGCAGCGGCAGCAGCTCTAGATACAGCAGTGATAGTGGTAGAAGTAGTAGTAGCGTAGTAGTAGTAGTAGTGCAAGTGGTAGTAGTAGTAGTAGTAGTAGTAGTAGTAGTAGTAGTAGCAGTAAGGTTACACAAGCCCAACTGATAACACATCTACGACAGCTCAAAGCGAAGGTCACACATACTGTTAACAGAAACTTTTGAATTGAAGATGAAATATATGCTACGGAACTGGCACTTGAGTTCTACTACAACCCGATGGAACTTACTTGGCATATGATTCAAACGCAAAAGAAGTCATGCGAGACTATGCTAGAGGGTGCAGCTCGTAAAAAAGCACGTAATAAATAATTATTTTATTATAATATATTTTTATCTCTTCAGCTTCTCACTTATTCCTATTAGTGATAACTATTTTTTATGTAAATAGTCTTTGCGAAAACAAAATTAGAATTTTTTATATTAATATGATTAACTATTCCTCTGCCATACTAATAGTTGAAGATGTTTCAAGTTGCTTGTCACTGTGTAGGTACTTGGAGTATTCAAGTATTAATACTGAAGAATGATGGCGCGCTGTTGCGGAGAGACTAAGGATGGCCGACGATGCAGAGGGATCAATAACATCTTGGAACGTTGGTGTTCAGAAAAAGATCCATGGATGTGCTACGACCATAAGCATCAGAGGTACAGGATCGAGGAACCTGGACTTAGGTATGTGTACATGTTGCTCTTCTTGGTATGTATTTATTTGTGCATGATACAATACAGACTTCCTCCAAAACGTATTCTGGCTCAATGTGCGGCTTCGACAAAAAAGGCGATCGATGTCGGCGCAACAAATACGTTCCCTTCGAACAAAATCCGTATTACATTTGTAAACAGCATCAAGTGTAATTTTAATGAATCTCATTTTTAAAAAAACGTGTTGCATTCTTGGCAAGATTGCTAGATTACAATGTTTAATGTTAATTAATGAATTGTGATAGAATAAGCAGGTTTCCACCTTTACAGCGATACGAGCAAGTCGCTACATAAATATATTATTAATAATAATAACAGGTTGCCGGGGCTGTAGTAGTGTTTGTAACCACAATTTATACACGGTGAAAAGTGCAGAGGTTTTATTAATGTTTGTATCCACATATCTATTATAATAAGCACTACACATCTTTTCTCTTTTATCTGCACAAATGCTAATTGCATCTTCATTGGCATTGAATAGTATATAAAAAATGTAATTATCCCCAGATGTACATTCAGAAACTATAAATACTCTAACACTAACTCTAATTCCATCTCTATCACTATCTCTATCATTGCATCTTCATTGGCTTTGAAAAGTATATAAAAAATAAAATTATCTCGAGAACTACATTCAGAAACTATAAATACTCTAACACTAACTCTAATTCCATCTCTATCACTATCTCTATCGCATCTTCATTGGCATTGAATAGCATATAAAAAATGTAAAATTGCATCTTCATTTGCGTTGAATATCATATAAAATATATAATTATCTCGAGAACTACATTCAGAAACTGTAATAATACTCTAACAATAACTCTAATTCCATCGCTATCACTATCTCTATCATTGCATCTTCATTTGCATTGAATAGTATATAAAAATATAATTATCTCGTGAACTGCATTCAGAAACTATAAATACTCTAACACTAACTCTAATTCCATCTCTATCACTATCTCTATCATTGCATCTTCATTGGCATTGAATAGTATATAAAAATATAATTATCGCGAACTACATTCAGAAACTATAAATACTCTAACACTAACTCTAATTCCATCTCTATCATTCATACACTATCTCTATCATTCATGTTCTTCAATTTCTCACATCATCTTACAGGCTGTAGCAGTAATATGAAAACTACATTTGCTTTAGATATTCGCGGTCATGATTATAACAATAAGGCTTCTCTGGCAAGCACTCATAAAATCATCCCTGAGCAATTCCTCAGCTTCCTCATTAATCATCCCTGAGCAATTCCTGTTTATCTTCGGAACTCTCCTCATACTCATACTCAACTACCTCAATTTTATCATCTTCCTCTCCCTGCGACTGCTCATACTCAACTACCTCTCCCTGCGACTGCTCATCCTTCCCTTTTTTTTCTTCCTCTGCAGGCTTTCCTGGAACCTGATCCTCATCGTCGTCCATGCCATCGTCATTGACATCTGCCGTATAGTGCTCCCCCGCAGTGCTGCCTGCAACACACGTGCACTTGTACACAAACGTACACAGTGGGACACCCTAGTAATGCCCGACATCAACTCAAGTACCTCGACAATTACCAAAGATGAGGAGTCATGCAATTACTCTGCAATGTATATATACGAATCGATATCAAAGCGATTGACAGGCCTCTTGCCTCTGGTAATTACTAGAGCTACTGATTTGGTAACTACTATAGCTACAGAGTTATAATTACTTAAGTAATTATAATTATAATTACCAGGCCTTTAAATTTCGCCTCCGGTAATTACTACAGCTACTGATTTGGTACTACTACAGAAATCACTTAAGCAATTACCAGGTCTGTGAAATAGAGTAATACCAGGCCTATTGCCTCTGGTAATTACTACAGCTACTAATTTGGTACTACTACAGAATTTACTTAAGTAATTACCAGGTCTGTGAAATAGAGTAATACCAGGCCTATTGTCTCTGGTAATTACGAAAGCATTACGTATACCGCTGGTCTATGCACCAGACTGAATACCGGGGAAATTGCTTTGGTAATACCTGTAATAATTTTTATGAATCAGGGTAATTACCATGGCTGAGCAATGACTGGCGTTGTTCTTCATCAGTATCTTTTCCATCCTCGGGCTGCTCATCGACCTGCTCAAACCAGACAATGCAAGTCACAACATAAAATAAGGCAAGATATTGATAAACAAACATGCAATGTTAATATTCCATCAACACAAGATAAGTTACCTCCATTTTTAACCGCTGATCCTCTGTCGCGATCGTCTCATTGGCCTTTGTCTCGATGGCGGCCGTCGTGGTCACGGTGGTCGGCGCGATTGCGTTGGTGGCCGGCGCGGTCGCGGTAGTCGGTGCGATTGCGTTGGCGGCCGGCGCGGTCGCGGTGGTGTTCGCCTGGTTTTTGTTCTGCTGACGTCTGCTACGCTTGTTTGAGCGCTTCGAATTCGTCGGCTCGAGCATTTTGATTCCATAACCACAGTCATGCAAATGTTTTGCCTTGGGGTTGTATGGCAGGAGACATGTTGGCACCTCACAACGCTTCCATCCTTTCTTTAATTTCACTAGAAGACCGGCTGGGACAGGAGGTGATTGGCTCTCCTGCTCAGGTGGCTGTGCACGAGCATGAGCATTCTTCTGTGGCTGAATACCATGCTGCTTCCTGAAATCAGCAGGAGTATGATTCCAATGTTCGAAACCAACCCAGTTATCTATATCAGTACCTGCATACAGGACAATATTTGAAATCATGAATTCGGTAGGCTAAAGGCTTGTTGTAATGCTTGAAGCTTTTATTCATACATGGACTAAAGTGAGTCATCCAATCGTAACTACATCCCAGAACGACCAGCACGTGTCTCGTCTTGTGCTGCTTTTTGAATGCAAGAATGAGCTTCAATAAAGCTTGCGCTATGTTGGTTGTTAGGAAGGTACTCTTCCATCCAATATCCATGACTCGGGATTCCTGATCATCACCGTCATGCCCATGCCCAGGAGGCTTACGATGGGACTCTACTTGGAAACGGATCCCCCTGTCCACGACATTAAAACCAAGAAAGCCCAGCATCGCCCACGCAGTGTTATCTCCAGGGCCGTCCCACTCAAGATATAATTTCCAAGCTGGCATAGTGCGAGGATTCCAAAGCTGCCAATGTAAAAGTGCAGCAAGCATGGTAATATTGCTGTTCCCACCGTGTTCTACAGCACCTTCGAGGTAGGTGAGAATGAAGCGTGTATCGGTCGTGTAGCAGGTATTAATACCCACGCACAGTCTAAAGACCATTTTTCCTTTGAAGTCTTTGGCGGCACGACGGCATGATGGGATTTTGACAGGCGGCTTCATGTTTGCGGATATGACAGTCGCAGTAAAGTCTGCTGACGCTCCCTTCTTGCACTGCATGCTTGCAACGCGGCACGCCCTGTGAATTTTTTGTTACGGCTGCGCCATCGCTGAGCTTGCGTTTCACTCTTGAAGCCTTGAGCATGCTGAGCAGTAAGCTCCGTGAAGATCTCACATTTTGAAAAGTCTCCATCTGAAACATAAACATGTAAATTGATTAATAGTACTAGAAATAGTAAGGTCTGAGATATTAATGCATACATACTATAATAGTTATTAGTACCTCTGACAAACTTGACGTTAGAAAAATCCGCGCGCCAAACTTTGTTGATAGTGTCGTTTGTCGGAGGAGCATCTGGATTAACTCGTTGAGAGCAACCGAACCGGAGACACATATCCTTCCAATTGTCCTTGACATACTGCTGAACTCCAGCGTCCTGAGCCATTTGTTGCAGCCTCCATATACCATCGCTGCAGATCTCCTGATAACTCGTTCTGAATTTTTCACAAAGCAAAACTGCTACCATATCTTCCGTCTCAGGAATCGCTGATGATTTTTTGGCAAACACCTTCATATTGTTTGCCAGAAGCTTGTGTGCTCGTGACAAAACTGCGTTACCGATGCCGTGGATGCGCTGCCAAGCTGCTCTGCAGACCGGCTCCGTCTGGTACATATATTGAAACGATCCATTTTTTGTTTGAAAAGTTTCAAGCTGGGAAGCTGTCCAAGTGTAAAGCTCACTAAGGGAGGATGAAGCATTCTTCGCTCGCGCATGTAGAACATCACGTGTGTCAATGAACGCGTAACACTTCCAATTTTGACAGCACACAGACTTTACTTCCCTATTCAGGTCGGCGAAGGTCATCCCCAACAGTTTCTGAAGCGCGTACGGTCTCCGAAATTTTACGACCCCTTTGGTGCGGCTTTTCATTGTGTATGGACGTGTAGGATTCTTGCATGGTCGGCTTAAAGGAACTGGTGACGATCTCATGATGTTATACAGCAGCTCATTAGATTCCATCAACTCGTCCAGGTTGTATAGAATATTTGATCCTTCCGCATTATCCACGTCGACCAGAGGAGGAAGCCATCTAGGATCGATAGATTCAGGACCGCAATTCGAATCAGTATCTGAGACATCGTCGTCGACGTTCTAAACAAGCAAGATTGACATTGTGGCAACTTCCGCGATGCAAGCAAGCAAAACAAAAATATAGTGTTACCAAAGAACCTGTGGGACCATCTAGTCTCGAGCTGTCGCAGCCACTACCACTAGTATCTCCTCTTTTGACAGGAATACTGTGTGACTCCTCCCTCTGATCGACGTTAGCATCGACGTCAGTACCAACAACTTATAAATGGGAAACTGCTTAGACTACTAGTCATTAACAAGTTCATTTATTTATTACCTTTTTATTACTAGAGCTTGATGTTTCTGTGACAACTGTGATGGTGGAGCTCTCCCTGCGCAGAAAAGTCTCTCCACTATCCAAAATTGAAGACACGCTGTTAAGAAGCTTGATTTTCTGTTGGGTTGTAATAGATGATGACTTTGACAGCACTCGCGTTTCATCAGAACTAATACTGCTAACTGATCCTAGAAGCGCAATCTTTGCTTCATGCAGCAACGAATTGACTTCAGGGGAAGCGGATGTTCTTGTTCAGGGACTATAAAACACAGAGGACCGTTGTCAGTCTCGTAAACAAACACTGGAATTTTAGCTCCTTCCTTAGCCACTTGTTGCAACCAGACCGGGTGTGCATAGGATGGTAGCGTAGCAATGTCTCGGTCCGGATTAGGAGTGTAGTGAAGTAAAATCTCTTTATCTTTAGCTATAGCCGTGCTAACCGTCACTATCGGAGTCCCCTTGCTGACCTGCAACAATATTCATGCAATAATCCAATTTATGCATGCGTGTATTATGCATTCATGAATGAATATAAGACAAAGTTATAATATGGTGTGAATGTATGTAACTACTAACCTATACTGCGTCATAATTTACCTTCATGTTTGGCCTGCAAATGTCCTCGTCCAGCTTGTTGAACCCTTGCGCTGAAGGAGTTGATCAGATGCATAGCATTCCTGCTCGATTGGGTGAGAAATTTGATTGGTTTGCAGGGAACTCCCAAGTTTCATTGTAAAATGATCTGAAAATGCAGCACGATCCTTAACATGTAAAGACTGTCCTCCCTGTTCAAGTAGCCCAAGCTGGAATGAAGGAGGATTCTGTAACCACCACCACGGTGTGCTACATATATCAGCGCCTTGGCAGCCCTCAGCATGCCTCGCCTAGCGGGAGAAGGAGAAGAAGAAAAAGAAGAAAAACTTAGTTAGGAGAAGAAAAAGAAGGAGAAAAAGAAGTAGTAGTAGTAGTAGTAGTAGTAGTAGTAGTAGTAGTAGTAGAGTAGAGTAGTAGTAGTAGTAGTAGTAGTAGACTGTAGTAGTAGTAGTAGTAATAGTTATATATTACTAAGAAGATAGGAGAAGAAAAGAAGAAGAACTTAGTTAGGAGAAGAAGAAGAAGGAGGAAAAGAAGAAGAAGAAGAAGAAGAAGAAGAAGAAGAACTTAGTTAGGAGAAGAAAAAGAAGGAGAAGTAGTAATAGTAGTAGTAGTAGTAGTAATAGTAGTAGTAGTAGTAGTACTAC